>JANUYF010000004.1:157500-227500 GCA_026167975.1 Phrynosoma blainvillii | reverse complement strand
AGCCGAGGAGCCCCACGGTGCCTCTCCGTGACCGTCCCCCTTGTGTGTCCGTCCGGCGGAGGGTTTAGACTTACGTTTCCCCCCAATGCGTTTTCATTGGTTTCTGAGTCCAATCGAGGCCATTCTCAGCCGTGTCCATATTTTCTAGAAGCCTTTATTTCTGGACCTTTGGCTCCTTCTCTATAGGCTTGGTCATTGCTTGAGCATCGACAGGGGAAGTGTGACCCTGCTGGTGCTCTTGGACCTCTCAGCGGCCTTTGATACTATAGATCATGCCATTCTTTTGGATCGGCTGAGAGAGTTAGGAATTGGAGGCACTGCTTTGCGGTGGTTCCATTCCTTCCTCTCTGGCAGATCTCAGAGGGTGAGGCTCGGGGACAGTTGCTCTTCTAAAATAGAGCTTAATTGTGGCATCCCTCAGGGCGCCATCCTGTCTCCGATGTTATTTAACATTTATATGAAGCCGCTGGGGGAGATCATTCGGAGGCATGGAGCACGGTGTCTTCAGTACGCTGACGACACCCAGATTTACTTCTCCATGACCAGATCATTGTCTCAGACCTCTGATGGCGTCTCTCCTCTCAATGACTGTCTTAGAGCGGTAATGGATTGGATGAGGAAAAACAAATTGAAGCTGAATCCAGACAAAACGGAGGTGCTCACGGTTACAGGTCCGAATCCAGGTTCGGGATTACAGCCCCCAGTCCTGGATGGGGTCACACTCTCCTCCAAGGACCATGTGCGCAGTCTGGGGGTACTCCTTGACTCGTCCCTTCACATGACCAATCAGGTGAGTGCGACAGTCAGGAGTGCCTGTTATCAGCTTCGGCTGATACGCCAGCTGCGCCCATACCTGGACAGGAAGGACCTGGAAACTGTGGTGCACGCACTGGTAACCTCACGATTAGATTACTGCAATGCACTCTACATGGGGCTACCCTTGTGCCTAACTCGGAAACTTCAGTTGGTTCAAAATATGGCAGCCAGATTAATTACCGGTATATCTAGGAGGGAGCACATTTCTCCTGTGCTGAAATCCCTCCACTGGCTGCCAATCAGTTTCCGGGCACAGTACAAGGTGTTGGTTTTGACCTTTAAAGCCCTACATGGCTTGGGTCCATCTTACCTTAGGGACCGCCTCTCCCCGTATGAGCCCCCCCGTGCCCTTCGTTCAGCGGGGAAAAATCTGCTCTCACAACCTAAAACGAAATTCAAGCAGACTTCCCTAAGGGCATTTTCAGTCGTTGCCCCTAAACTGTGGAATGGCCTGCCGGATCAGATACGCCTTATTACGTCTCTTACCACTTTTAAGAAAGCAATTAAGACGGAGCTCTTCCGGCAGGCCTTCCCAGAATAACTCTGTACAGGGATATGCACAGCTGAGCCACTTATCTGGTCTCTCCACCGAGAGTGGCATTTTGTTCTATCTTTTATTATTTATTTTAGTTATATGTCCGTTTTAACTCTATTATGTTTAATACTGTTTTTAAGGGGGGAGGGTAGTGGGTGAAGGGCAAGAATGTGGATTTTAACTGTAATATTTTAATTGATGTACGCCGCCCCGATTGCCGAGCAGAGGGGCGGGTTACAAATAAAATTTATTATTATTATTATTATTGAGGAGGGGGTTCTCCGTTGTTCCTGAGGAAAAACAACACCAAAACAAGCAGTATCTTCTAGCGAAGTCTCTTTAGCCCTCCTACCCTGACCCAACAGATCCGGTTCTCTACTTTGTTCTCCCGAGGCCAAGATATCTCCACCCGCCGGGCCTAGTTCTAAGTCAGTCCTATCTGCCCAAGCCTGTTCCCCTCTAGGTTTCTTCTTTACCCTACTAGGAAGACTTTCCTCTAAGTCAGGACCGCTGATATCGCTCAGGGTCCCTCCTTGTCTTAAATTTCCCGACCTCTCCCCTCGCACATCCCTCCCCTCCCTTGCCGTCTCCTTCTCCCTTTCGTCTTCCTCCGATCCTCACCGGTTGCTGTCCTCACCCCAGGACAGGGCTTGAGGCGATCGTCCTTTGGAGCAGGTACGCTCTTCCTCCGGGTCTGCTTTTTTCCAACGCTGCATTTTCTCCTCGCCTCTCCCTGGTCTGGTTCCTTTAGTCTTTTCCTCCTTTGGATCAAAACCCAGCTGTTTGGCATTTTTTCTCCATTGTTGTAGGTCAGCTACGACGATTAAGAGCCACTCCTTGAAGGCCTCTCCAGACACCATTTTCCCTTTATTGTCCACTTGTGCCCAAACCTTAGGATTCTGGTTCTCAGGAGCACATTCCCAGATCCTATGCTTTTCCTGAAAGGTCTTGATCAACTGGATCTCCGTTAGCCAATCTGGTAAGAAGATGACCGATGTCTTTGGTTTCCTACCCAGCAACAGGCGCTGAACAATTTCTAAGGCCAAGGTTCTGGCATAAGACCCCCCGCAATCCCGAAAGCACGGACTTCAACAGAGGAAAACTTTTTTCCAAGATTCCCCATAGTTTGTCTCGGCTATACTTTTTAAGGCCGGGCATTCGTTCTTTGGATGCCGGCAGAGCGACGTGAGCCACCGTGTAGCCCCAGAGTTTCAAAGGGTCGTACCTGTCAAACTCTTTGGGCAGAATAATATTTGCCACTTTTTCCCACCGCGTATAGAGACATTCGGCCCAGGCTGCTGAAATCTGCCTTTCTCTGGATAGCATTTTCTGTTTCGAAGCCTCCGAAACCGCGCTCTCCCGATCCGCCGCTTCCTTCTCCTCCACGCTTTGGAAATCCGTGTCGTATTGGAAGATGAGGCACTCCTTAGTGACTTGGTCTTCCGGTCGGGGACCCCGGTTTCTTTTCTTGGCATTGCTCTTAGCCCTTTTCCTGTGGCCTTCCTCCTCCTCTTCACCGCTGCTCTCGACGGCACTGTCGCTGGTTTTGGGCAAGGAAGAGATGCCAGAGACCTCCATGCCACTCTCCCTTCTTTGTTCGAAGGAGGGCCCTTCCAGCCTCTCCCTTTCCTCACTTTCAGAGTCTTTTGTGAGATCGACAAAGTGAGAGGTTTCAGTCCCTGCAGGCTGCCCTCCACAAGCCTTTTCTGTCTCTGCCATCTCTTGCCCTTCAACTCTATGGGACTGGGCTTGTTTTCTTTTGGAAGAGAGAAAGGGGTGATTCCTCTTGCAAAGACTTCTGTGGTTTCAGGGGGTTAGGGTTAGGGTTGGGGTTCGCACTCAGACCCTCCTCCACCAATAAGTTTCTGCTTTGGATTTTCTGCATCTTGTCCCCTCTGAGCTTTGTTTTTTGTTTACATTTCTGTTGTTTAGCTTTCATAGCTGATTGTTTTAATAAGATTCTCCTTTTTTTGGTAATCTAGCATGTCCTTCTTAACATCCTCATTCCACTGAATGATACTTAATAACATATCCAAAATTAGGTATAAGGTATTGGTTATTACCTTTAAAGCCCTAAATTGCTTGGGTCCATTTATATTTATATTTGTCCTTATATTTATTTATTTTTATTTATATATTTATATTTATATATATTTATACAGTAGTGTTAATAGTGCTACGATTCCTTATTCATTTATTTCTTTTTCTCCCTCTTTTTTTTTATTTAAATATTTATCTAAACAACAGAAATCAAACATATACATGGTAAAGAAACATTGGAACATCCATATCATCGGATTGACCTCCCCCCCCTTAGTCTCTTATTCCTTGTTTCTTCTGACAGTCTGTTTTCTTCTTGTCCACATTTACTTATTTGTCCATAATTCCTTATCCTTATGGATCTCGGATTTCTCCTCCCGTTTCTTTCTTTCTTCATTCTCCATTTCTCCTTTCTTCTTATTTAGTAAGTTGTCTAATTTAGCTGTTTCCAAACATTTATACATTATGAGACATTCCTTAGTTTAATAGTAACAATAGTAAAAAATAATGATATGAAGAGCTTGGGTTAAAAAAAGGCAGGGTAGCTAATTGGTAGACTGAAGGAAAAGTGATCTTTCTATTTTTATTATTCTAGTCTTTCCCTTACTCATCTTGATCCATCCCACTCTTTTCCCCCCTTCCTTCCTTCCTTCCTTCCTTCCTCCCTTCCTTCCTTCCCGTCTTCACTCTTCTCCTTCTATGTCACCCTCACTTTTCTTTTTACTCTGCTTTCTCCACGTATTCTTACCTGCTTCCTTCTGCCCTATACCTCAACCTCATCCTCCTGAATTTTTCCTATCCCTCATACCTTTCTCAGTTACTCTTACCCTCTTCTTCACATACCTTCTTCTTTTATATTTTCCTTTTCTATCTTCCTTTAAAGCATTATTAATACACCAATCTATCCTCCTCTTCCTATTACTCGTCTACTATCTTACTCCTTCTTTCTTCCTCCATTTCTTTCTTCCTTTCTTCTTCCTTTTTATAATTTTCCCTCTTTATTTCTTCTCCTTCCTTCTTTAATAATAATAATAATAATAATAATAATGTGGTTTATTTATATACCGCCCCAGTGGCAAGCCAATCTAGGCGGTGAACAACAATAGCAAAATACATCAAGTAAAACAATATCAGTCCCTCCTCCCCCCTTAAAATTAATTAAATCAAATACAAGTTAAACAACAGTAGTTAAGCAGTGATTATACAATAAAAAACTTAAAATTCAATTATAAAACAAAACAGCAGCAATCCCCTGCTGATCAAAATTTGAAGGGGATTATCATGAAGTCCGGCTGGCAAGTTCCGGGATTGGAAGGGTCCTTTCCGCCGCTTGTGCCGCTGGTGGAATTGCGGCTGGGAAGGGAGCTCTCAAGGTGGAAAAAGCCAGGGAAGGAGACTCTGCGCCGGCGGCCTGGTCCTCTCCGCCGCTTTTCTTATCTTTCCATTACTGCTCTTCCTCCCACCTAAGATATTAGGTACCGTAATATTCCATGCTTATTGGCTCTAGATTTCTTTCTATTTCCCCTTTACTGCCTTTTTTTTTTAATGGATTTACTACATTACCTTCTTCTCTCCTTTCCCCCCCCCCCTCTTCATAAGAATTTATTATTATTTGACATTTATTTCCCTTTCTATGCTTGTTTATGTCTCTTTTTTTCCTTTATATTGAAAGCTTCTTGGAATTCAATCTTTGTATTTCAATATGTCTTCACTCCAGTTCTCTTCCCATAGTCTGTTTACCATTTTCCACTCTTCCTTACATCTATTAACCGCTTTATCATTTATTTTATGAGTTAGTATATCCATCTGATACATCTCAAAAAGTTTATATACCCAATCTTTTAGTTGGGGAGCCTCTTTCAATTTCCAATTTTTTGCTATTAATAGTCTGGCTGCTGTTACCATATATAATATAATTCTCCAATATTTCTGTTCTAATTGTTTACCTAATATCTGTACCATATTCAGAAGATATAGTTTGGGATTCATAGGAAATCTAATCTCTAAACAGTATTCCATTTTTTTATGAACTTCTTTCCAGAATTTTTTTATTACAGGACAGTTCCACCATACGTGGTACAGCGTACCTTTGGTTTTTCCGCATTTCCAACATAAGTTTTTCGCATTTTTAGATATTTTTGCAATACGTTCAGGGGTTAGGTACCATCTAAAGTATAATTTATAAAAAATTTCTTTTAAAGTACAACTATTAGTAAATGTTAAATATTTACTCCATACTTTCTCCCAATGCTCTAAATTAATTGTCTCTTCAAAGTTTTGTGCCCGTTTGTTCATGTTATTTTTTATTGTTTCTTGTTCCTGGTCTAGTTTTAGAAGTATTTTATAGATTCTGTTTATAACTTTTTTACATTCTGGTTTTAATACTTCATCAAAGTCTGATTTGCCTTCTTCGAAGCCTTCCAGTTTCTGATCAATTTTAAACCTTTCTAATAGTTGACGATGAGGAAACCAGTGACACCTTATCCTCTCCTCCAATAAATCTTCCCTAGTTTTTATCCGTAATTGGCCGTTTTCCTTTTTCAGTAGTTCTTTGTATGTTACCCAACTATCTGTGTCCAAACTATTTTTATTTAAAAATGCCTCCTGACTCGATATCCATAATGGAATTTTGGGATACAGCTTATTTTTATATTTTATCCAAATCATTAATAATGATTTCCTTATGAAATGATGTAGAAATTCTTTATGTACTTTATCCTTCCGGTACCATAGATAAGCATGGAAACCAAAACGGGCATTAAATCCTTCTAATGCTAAAAGTTTCCTGTCTTTCAATAAAATCCAATCCCTTATTCGTTTATTTCTGGGACTTATCTCCTGCCCTTCGCCCAAAATGGGATTCCTTTGGACCGCTATGGCAACCTTCCGCGGAAGCCTGGGATGCGTAGTTTGGGAAGGCCCTAAAGCTTTCTGGCTGAGATTCCCAAATACCTCGCAAAACTAGAAAGCCCTGCTCCAGTGCCGCAACCAACTACCATTCCTGGAACTGCGTGGCATTGAGCCGTGGCAGTTAAAGTGGTGTCAAACTGGATTATTTCTGCAGTGCGGTGACTCTCAGAATCCCTTTGTGGCTTCCAATCTGGAGCAGTGCAGCCAATGCCATGCAGTGGGTTTTTATGAGAACCAGGCTGAAGAGAGGACTGTATCCATGCCTTTGGTTTGCCTGGCGTCGATGCGGTCACACAGAAAGCCGGGTTTTCTGGTTGTGGAAGATGGGCTTTGGTGTTTCTCCAGAAGTGCTTTCAGGGGTGTGTGCGGGTGTGAAAGCATGGCCTCCCTGCTAAGAATTCAACCCCCCAAATTTCTAGCATTGCAGAACACAAGATCTTGAACATTGATCCCATCTGGGACATTTCTGTTTGCTGTGTTTGCATGCCCTTGGTCCCTTTGGATGAATGAATACGCTGTACTTCTAAGGATTCAACGGAAGTATCAAGCCTAAAAGTTGGGGACGGAAGGAGAATTGGACGGGAAAGGCAAACGGTTTATTGGGGGGGGGGGAATAGCCTCATTTTGCCCGCTCTTCCCGAACTAGGTCCGAATGGTAGAATTCAAAGCTATAGCCGTGTTCATCTGTAGGATGCGTATGGAGAGAGATCTTGTAGCCCCTTTGAGACTCACGGAAAGACAGAAGATGGCAGCAGGAGCTTTCCTAGATTAAACTCTACTTACTCAGATGAATATTATTATTATTATTATTATTATTATTATTATTATTATTATTATTCAAAGCTATAGCCGTGTTCATCTGTAGGATGCGTATGGAGAGAGATCTTGTAGCCCCTTTGAGACTCACGGAAAGACAGAAGATGGCAGCAGGAGCTTTCCTAGATTTAACTCTACTTACTCAGATGAATATCATTATTATTATTATTATTATTATTATTATTATTCAAAGCTATAGCCGTGTTCATCTGTAGGATGCGTATGGAGAGAGATCTTGTAGCCCCTTTGAGACTCACGGAAAGACAGAAGATGGCAGCAGGAGCTTTCCTAGATTTAACTCTACTTACTCAGATGAATATCATTATTATTATTATTATTATTATTATTCAAAGCTATAGCCGTGTTCATCTGTAGGATGCGTATGGAGAGAGATCTTGTAGCCCCTTTGAGACTCACGGAAAGACAGAAGATGGCAGCAGGAGCTTTCCTAGATTTAACTCTACTTACTCAGATGAATATCATTATTATTATTATTATTATTATTATTATTATTCAAAGCTATAGCCGTGTTCATCTGTAGGATGTGTATGGAGAGAGATCTTGTAGCCCCTTTGAGACTCACGGAAAGAAAGAAGATGGCAGCAGGAGCTTTCCTAGATTTAACTCTACTTACTCAGATGACTATTATTATTATTATTATTATTATTATTATTATTATTATTATTCAAAGCTATAGCCGTGTTCATCTGTAGGATGCGTATGGAGAGAGATCTTGTAGCCCCTTTGAGACTCACGGAAAGACAGAAGATGGCAGCAGGAGCTTTCCTAGATTTAACTCTACTTACTCAGATGAATATCATTATTATTATTATTATTATTATTATTATTATTCAAAGCTATAGCCGTGTTCATCTGTAGGATGCGTATGGAGAGAGATCTTGTAGCCCCTTTGAGACTCACGGAAAGACAGAAGATGGCAGCAGGAGCTTTCCTAGATTTAACTCTACTTACTCAGATGAATATTATTATTATTATTATTATTATTATTATTATTATTATTCAAAGCTATAGCCGTGTTCATCTGTAGGATGCGTATGGAGAGAGATCTTGTAGCCCCTTTGAGACTCACGGAAAGACAGAAGATGGCAGCAGGAGCTTTCCTAGATTTAACTCTACTTACTCAGATGAATATCATTATTATTATTATTATTATTATTATTATTATTATTATTATTCAAAGCTATAGCCGTGTTCATCTGTAGGATGCGTATGGAGAGAGATCTTGTAGCCCCTTTGAGACTCACGGAAAGACAGAAGATGGCAGCAGGAGCTTTCCTAGATTTAACTCTACTTACTCAGATGAATATCATTATTATTATTATTATTATTATTATTATTATTCAAAGCTATAGCCGTGTTCATCTGTAGGATGTGTATGGAGAGAGATCTTGTAGCCCCTTTGAGACTCACGGAAAGACAGAAGATGGCAGCAGGAGCTTTCCTAGATTAAACTCTACTTACTCAGATGAATATCATTATTATTATTATTATTATTATTATTATTCAAAGCTATAGCCGTGTTCATCTGTAGGATGCGTATGGAGAGAGATCTTGTAGCCCCTTTGAGACTCACGGAAAGACAGAAGATGGCAGCAGGAGCTTTCCTAGATTTAACTCTACTTACTCAGATGAATATCATTATTATTATTATTATTATTATTATTATTATTATTATTATTATTCAAAGCTATAGCCGTGTTCATCTGTAGGATGTGTATGGAGAGAGATCTTGTAGCCCCTTTGAGACTCACGGAAAGACAGAAGATGGCAGCAGGAGCTTTCCTAGATTTAACTCTACTTACTCAGATGACTATTATTATTATTATTATTATTATTATTATTATTATTCAAAGCTATAGCCGTGTTCATCTGTAGGATGCGTATGGAGAGAGATCTTGTAGCCCCTTTGAGACTCACGGAAAGACAGAAGATGGCAGCAGGAGCTTTCCTAGATTTAACTCTACTTACTCAGATGAATATCATTATTATTATTATTATTATTATTATTATTATTATTCAAAGCTATAGCCGTGTTCATCTGTAGGATGCGTATGGAGAGAGATCTTGTAGCCCCTTTGAGACTCACGGAAAGACAGAAGATGGCAGCAGGAGCTTTCCTAGATTTAACTCTACTTACTCAGATGACTATTATTATTATTATTATTATTATTATTATTATTCAAAGCTATAGCCGTGTTCATCTGTAGGATGCGTATGGAGAGAGATCTTGTAGCCCCTTTGAGACTCACGGAAAGACAGAAGATGGCAGCAGGAGCTTTCCTAGATTTAACTCTACTTACTCAGATGAATATCATTATTATTATTATTATTATTATTATTATTATTATTCAAAGCTATAGCCGTGTTCATCTGTAGGATGTGTATGGAGAGAGATCTTGTAGCTCCTTTGAGACTCAGGGAAAGACAGAAGATGGCAGCAGGAGCTTTCCTAGATTTATCTCTACTTACTCAGATGACTATTATTATTATTATTATTATTATTATTATTATTATTATTCAAAGCTATAGCCGTGTTCATCTGTAGGATGTGTATGGAGAGAGATCTTGTAGCCCCTTTGAGACTCACGGAAAGACAGAAGATGGCAGCAGGAGCTTTCCTAGATTTAACTCTACTTACTCAGATGAATATCATTATTATTATTATTATTATTATTATTATTATTATTATTATTATTCAAAGCTATAGCCGTGTTCATCTGTAGGATGCGTATGGAGAGAGATCTTGTAGCCCCTTTGAGACTCACGGAAAGACAGAAGATGGCAGCAGGAGCTTTCCTAGATTTAACTCTACTTACTCAGATGAATATCATTATTATTATTATTATTATTATTATTATTATTATTATTATTATTATTCAAAGCTATAGCCGTGTTCATCTGTAGGATGTGTATGGAGAGAGATCTTGTAGCCCCTTTGAGACTCACGGAAAGACAGAAGATGGCAGCAGGAGCTTTCCTAGATTTAACTCTACTTACTCAGATGACTATTATTATTATTATTATTATTATTATTATTATTATTATTATTCAAAGCTATAGCCGTGTTCATCTGTAGGATGCGTATGGAGAGAGATCTTGTAGCCCCTTTGAGACTCACGGAAAGACAGAAGATGGCAGCAGGAGCTTTCCTAGATTTAACTCTACTTACTCAGATGACTATTATTATTATTATTATTATTATTATTATTATTCAAAGCTATAGCCGTGTTCATCTGTAGGATGCGTATGGAGAGAGATCTTGTAGCCCCTTTGAGACTCACGGAAAGACAGAAGATGGCAGCAGGAGCTTTCCTAGATTTAACTCTACTTACTCAGATGAATATCATTATTATTATTATTATTATTATTATTATTATTATTATTATTATTCAAAGCTATAGCCGTGTTCATCTGTAGGATGTGTATGGAGAGAGATCTTGTAGCCCCTTTGAGACTCACGGAAAGACAGAAGATGGCAGCAGGAGCTTTCCTAGATTTAACTCTACTTACTCAGATGACTATTATTATTATTATTATTATTATTATTATTATTCAAAGCTATAGCCGTGTTCATCTGTAGGATGTGTATGGAGAGAGATCTTGTAGCCCCTTTGAGACTCACGGAAAGACAGAAGATGGCAGCAGGAGCTTTCCTAGATTTAACTCTACTTACTCAGATGAATATCATTATTATTATTATTATTATTATTATTATTCAAAGCTATAGCCGTGTTCATCTGTAGGATGCGTATGGAGAGAGATCTTGTAGCCCCTTTGAGGCTCACGGAAAGACAGAAGATGGCAGCAGGAGCTTTCCTAGATTTAACTCTACTTACTCAGATGACTATTATTATTATTATTATTATTATTATTATTATTATTCAAAGCTATAGCCGTGTTCATCTGTAGGATGCGTATGGAGAGAGATCTTGTAGCCCCTTTGAGACTCACGGAAAGACAGAAGATGGCAGCAGGAGCTTTCCTAGATTTAACTCTACTTACTCAGATGAATATCATTATTATTATTATTATTATTATTATTATTATTCAAAGCTATAGCCGTGTTCATCTGTAGGATGCGTATGGAGAGAGATCTTGTAGCCCCTTTGAGACTCACAGAAAGAAAGAAGATGGCAGCAGGAGCTTTCCTAGATTTAACTCTACTTACTCAGATGAATATCATTATTATTATTATTATTATTATTATTATTATTATTATTCAAAGCTATAGCCGTGTTCATCTGTAGGATGCGTATGGAGAGAGATCTTGTAGCCCCTTTGAGACTCACGGAAAGACAGAAGATGGCAGCAGGAGCTTTCCTAGATTTAACTCTACTTACTCAGATGACTATTATTATTATTATTATTATTATTATTATTATTATTCAAAGCTATAGCCGTGTTCATCTGTAGGATGCGTATGGAGAGAGATCTTGTAGCCCCTTTGAGACTCACGGAAAGACAGAAGATGGCAGCAGGAGCTTTCCTAGATTTAACTCTACTTACTCAGATGAATATCATTATTATTATTATTATTATTATTATTATTATTATTCAAAGCTATAGCCGTGTTCATCTGTAGGATGTGTATGGAGAGAGATCTTGTAGCCCCTTTGAGACTCACGGAAAGACAGAAGATGGCAGCAGGAGCTTTCCTAGATTTAACTCTACTTACTCAGATGACTATTATTATTATTATTATTATTATTATTATTCAAAGCTATAGCCGTGTTCATCTGTAGGATGTGTATGGAGAGAGATCTTGTAGCCCCTTTGAGACTCACGGAAAGACAGAAGATGGCAGCAGGAGCTTTCCTAGATTTAACTCTACTTACTCAGATGAATATCATTATTATTATTATTATTATTATTATTATTATTATTATTATTCAAAGCTATAGCCGTGTTCATCTGTAGGATGCGTATGGAGAGAGATCTTGTAGCCCCTTTGAGACTCACAGAAAGAAAGAAGATGGCAGCAGGAGCTTTCCTAGATTTAACTCTACTTACTCAGATGAATATCATTATTATTATTATTATTATTATTATTATTATTATTCAAAGCTATAGCCGTGTTCATCTGTAGGATGCGTATGGAGAGAGATCTTGTAGCCCCTTTGAGACTCACGGAAAGACAGAAGATGGCAGCAGGAGCTTTCCTAGATTTAACTCTACTTACTCAGATGACTATTATTATTATTATTATTATTATTATTATTATTCAAAGCTATAGCCGTGTTCATCTGTAGGATGCGTATGGAGAGAGATCTTGTAGCCCCTTTGAGACTCACGGAAAGACAGAAGATGGCAGCAGGAGCTTTCCTAGATTTAACTCTACTTACTCAGATGAATATCATTATTATTATTATTATTATTATTATTATTATTCAAAGCTATAGCCGTGTTCATCTGTAGGATGTGTATGGAGAGAGATCTTGTAGCCCCTTTGAGACTCACGGAAAGACAGAAGATGGCAGCAGGAGCTTTCCTAGATTTAACTCTACTTACTCAGATGACTATTATTATTATTATTATTATTATTATTATTATTATTCAAAGCTATAGCCGTGTTCATCTGTAGGATGTGTATGGAGAGAGATCTTGTAGCCCCTTTGAGACTCACGGAAAGACAGAAGATGGCAGCAGGAGCTTTCCTAGATTTAACTCTACTTACTCAGATGAATATCATTATTATTATTATTATTATTATTATTATTCAAAGCTATAGCCGTGTTCATCTGTAGGATGCGTATGGAGAGAGATCTTGTAGCCCCTTTGAGACTCAGGGAAAGAAAGAAGATGGCAGCAGGAGCTTTCCTAGATTTAACTCTACTTACTCAGATGAATATCATTATTATTATTATTATTATTGTTATTATTCAAAGCTATAGCCGTGTTCATCTGTAGGATGCGTATGGAGAGAGATCTTGTAGCCCCTTTGAGACTCACGGAAAGACAGAAGATGGCAGCAGGAGCTTTCCTAGATTTAACTCTACTTACTCAGATGACTATTATTATTATTATTATTATTATTATTATTATTATTCAAAGCTATAGCCGTGTTCATCTGTAGGATGCGTATGGAGAGAGATCTTGTAGCCCCTTTGAGACTCACGGAAAGACAGAAGATGGCAGCAGGAGCTTTCCTAGATTTAACTCTACTTACTCAGATGAATATCATTATTATTATTATTATTATTATTATTATTCAAAGCTATAGCCGTGTTCATCTGTAGGATGTGTATGGAGAGAGATCTTGTAGCTCCTTTGAGACTCACGGAAAGACAGAAGATGGCAGCAGGAGCTTTCCTAGATTTAACTCTACTTACTCAGATGAATATCATTATTATTATTATTATTATTATTATTATTATTATTATTATTCAAAGCTATAGCCGTGTTCATCTGTAGGATGTGTATGGAGAGAGATCTTGTAGCCCCTTTGAGACTCACGGAAAGACAGAAGATGGCAGCAGGAGCTTTCCTAGATTTAACTCTACTTACTCAGATGACTATTATTATTATTATTATTATTATTATTATTATTATTATTCAAAGCTATAGCCGTGTTCATCTGTAGGATGCGTATGGAGAGAGATCTTGTAGCCCCTTTGAGACTCACGGAAAGACAGAAGATGGCAGCAGGAGCTTTCCTAGATTTAACTCTACTTACTCAGATGAATATCATTATTATTATTATTATTATTATTATTATTATTATTATTATTATTCAAAGCTATAGCCGTGTTCATCTGTAGGATGCGTATGGAGAGAGATCTTGTAGCCCCTTTGAGACTCACGGAAAGACAGAAGATGGCAGCAGGAGCTTTCCTAGATTTAACTCTACTTACTCAGATGAATATCATTATTATTATTATTATTATTATTATTATTATTATTCAAAGCTATAGCCGTGTTCATCTGTAGGATGTGTATGGAGAGAGATCTTGTAGCTCCTTTGAGACTCACGGAAAGACAGAAGATGGCAGCAGGAGCTTTCCTAGATTAAACTCTACTTACTCAGATGACTATTATTATTATTATTATTATTATTATTATTATTATTATTCAAAGCTATAGCCGTGTTCATCTGTAGGATGCGTATGGAGAGAGATCTTGTAGCCCCTTTGAGACTCACGGAAAGAAAGAAGATGGCAGCAGGAGCTTTCCTAGATTTAACTCTACTTACTCAGATGACTATTATTATTATTATTATTATTATTATTATTCAAAGCTATAGCCGTGTTCATCTGTAGGATGTGTATGGAGAGAGATCTTGTAGCCCCTTTGAGACTCACGGAAAGAAAGAAGATGGCAGCAGGAGCTTTCCTAGATTTAACTCTACTTACTCAGATGACTATTATTATTATTATTATTATTATTATTATTATTATTATTCAAAGCTATAGCCGTGTTCATCTGTAGGATGCGTATGGAGAGAGATCTTGTAGCCCCTTTGAGACTCACGGAAAGAAAGAAGATGGCAGCAGGAGCTTTCCTAGATTTAACTCTACTTACTCAGATGACTATTATTATTATTATTATTATTATTATTATTCAAAGCTATAGCCGTGTTCATCTGTAGGATGTGTATGGAGAGAGATCTTGTAGCCCCTTTGAGACTCACGGAAAGACAGAAGATGGCAGCAGGAGCTTTCCTAGATTTAACTCTACTTACTCAGATGAATATCATTATTATTATTATTATTATTATTATTATTATTATTCAAAGCTATAGCCGTGTTCATCTGTAGGATGCGTATGGAGAGAGATCTTGTAGCCCCTTTGAGACTCACGGAAAGACAGAAGATGGCAGCAGGAGCTTTCCTAGATTTAACTCTACTTACTCAGATGACTATTATTATTATTATTATTATTATTATTATTATTATTATTCAAAGCTATAGCCGTGTTCATCTGTAGGATGCGTATGGAGAGAGATCTTGTAGCCCCTTTGAGACTCACGGAAAGACAGAAGATGGCAGCAGGAGCTTTCCTAGATTTAACTCTACTTACTCAGATGAATATCATTATTATTATTATTATTATTATTATTATTCAAAGCTATAGCCGTGTTCATCTGTAGGATGTGTATGGAGAGAGATCTTGTAGCTCCTTTGAGACTCACGGAAAGACAGAAGATGGCAGCAGGAGCTTTCCTAGATTTAACTCTACTTACTCAGATGAATATCATTATTATTATTATTATTATTATTATTATTATTATTCAAAGCTATAGCCGTGTTCATCTGTAGGATGTGTATGGAGAGAGATCTTGTAGCCCCTTTGAGACTCACGGAAAGACAGAAGATGGCAGCAGGAGCTTTCCTAGATTAAACTCTACTTACTCAGATGAATATCATTATTATTATTATTATTATTATTATTATTATTCAAAGCTATAGCCGTGTTCATCTGTAGGATGTGTATGGAGAGAGATCTTGTAGCCCCTTTGAGACTCACGGAAAGACAGAAGATGGCAGCAGGAGCTTTCCTAGATTTAACTCTACTTACTCAGATGACTATTATTATTATTATTATTATTATTATTATTATTATTATTATTCAAAGCTATAGCCGTGTTCATCTGTAGGATGTGTATGGAGAGAGATCTTGTAGCCCCTTTGAGACTCACGGAAAGACAGAAGATGGCAGCAGGAGCTTTCCTAGATTTAACTCTACTTACTCAGATGACTATTATTATTATTATTATTATTATTATTATTCAAAGCTATAGCCGTGTTCATCTGTAGGATGCGTATGGAGAGAGATCTTGTAGCCCCTTTGAGACTCACGGAAAGACAGAAGATGGCAGCAGGAGCTTTCCTAGATTTAACTCTACTTACTCAGATGACTATTATTATTATTATTATTATTATTATTATTATTATTCAAAGCTATAGCCGTGTTCATCTGTAGGATGCGTATGGAGAGAGATCTTGTAGCCCCTTTGAGACTCACGGAAAGAAAGAAGATGGCAGCAGGAGCTTTCCTAGATTTAACTCTACTTACTCAGATGACTATTATTATTATTATTATTATTATTATTATTCAAAGCTATAGCCGTGTTCATCTGTAGGATGTGTATGGAGAGAGATCTTGTAGCCCCTTTGAGACTCACGGAAAGACAGAAGATGGCAGCAGGAGCTTTCCTAGATTTAACTCTACTTACTCAGATGAATATCATTATTATTATTATTATTATTATTATTATTATTATTATTCAAAGCTATAGCCGTGTTCATCTGTAGGATGCGTATGGAGAGAGATCTTGTAGCCCCTTTGAGACTCACGGAAAGACAGAAGATGGCAGCAGGAGCTTTCCTAGATTTAACTCTACTTACTCAGATGACTATTATTATTATTATTATTATTATTATTATTATTATTCAAAGCTATAGCCGTGTTCATCTGTAGGATGCGTATGGAGAGAGATCTTGTAGCCCCTTTGAGACTCACGGAAAGACAGAAGATGGCAGCAGGAGCTTTCCTAGATTTAACTCTACTTACTCAGATGAATATCATTATTATTATTATTATTATTATTATTATTCAAAGCTATAGCCGTGTTCATCTGTAGGATGTGTATGGAGAGAGATCTTGTAGCTCCTTTGAGACTCACGGAAAGACAGAAGATGGCAGCAGGAGCTTTCCTAGATTTAACTCTACTTACTCAGATGAATATCATTATTATTATTATTATTATTATTATTATTATTCAAAGCTATAGCCGTGTTCATCTGTAGGATGTGTATGGAGAGAGATCTTGTAGCTCCTTTGAGACTCACGGAAAGACAGAAGATGGCAGCAGGAGC
This sequence comes from Phrynosoma blainvillii, assembly GCA_026167975.1. Classification (NCBI taxonomy): domain Eukaryota; kingdom Metazoa; phylum Chordata; class Lepidosauria; order Squamata; family Phrynosomatidae; genus Phrynosoma; species Phrynosoma blainvillii. The sequence continues at coordinate 210,547 of JANUYF010000004.1, read as the reverse complement.
TTTCCTAGATTAAACTCTACTTACTCAGATGAATATCATTATTATTATTATTATTATTATTATTATTATTCAAAGCTATAGCCGTGTTCATCTGTAGGATGTGTATGGAGAGAGATCTTGTAGCCCCTTTGAGACTCACGGAAAGACAGAAGATGGCAGCAGGAGCTTTCCTAGATTAAACTCTACTTACTCAGATGAATATCATTATTATTATTATTATTATTATTATTATTATTATTCAAAGCTATAGCCGTGTTCATCTGTAGGATGTGTATGGAGAGAGATCTTGTAGCCCCTTTGAGACTCACGGAAAGACAGAAGATGGCAGCAGGAGCTTTCCTAGATTTAACTCTACTTACTCAGATGACTATTATTATTATTATTATTATTATTATTATTATTATTATTCAAAGCTATAGCCGTGTTCATCTGTAGGATGTGTATGGAGAGAGATCTTGTAGCCCCTTTGAGACTCACGGAAAGACAGAAGATGGCAGCAGGAGCTTTCCTAGATTTAACTCTACTTACTCAGATGAATATCATTATTATTATTATTATTATTATTATTATTATTCAAAGCTATAGCCGTGTTCATCTGTAGGATGCGTATGGAGAGAGATCTTGTAGCCCCTTTGAGACTCACGGAAAGACAGAAGATGGCAGCAGGAGCTTTCCTAGATTTAACTCTACTTACTCAGATGAATATTATTATTATTATTATTATTATTATTATTATTATTCAAAGCTATAGCCGTGTTCATCTGTAGGATGCGTATGGAGAGAGATCTTGTAGCCCCTTTGAGACTCACGGAAAGACAGAAGATGGCAGCAGGAGCTTTCCTAGATTTAACTCTACTTACTCAGATGAATATCATTATTATTATTATTATTATTATTATTATTATTATTCAAAGCTATAGCCGTGTTCATCTGTAGGATGCGTATGGAGAGAGATCTTGTAGCCCCTTTGAGACTCACGGAAAGACAGAAGATGGCAGCAGGAGCTTTCCTAGATTTAACTCTACTTACTCAGATGAATATCATTATTATTATTATTATTATTATTATTATTATTCAAAGCTATAGCCGTGTTCATCTGTAGGATGTGTATGGAGAGAGATCTTGTAGCCCCTTTGAGACTCACGGAAAGACAGAAGATGGCAGCAGGAGCTTTCCTAGATTTAACTCTACTTACTCAGATGAATATCATTATTATTATTATTATTATTATTACTCAAAGCTATAGCCGTGTTCATCTGTAGGATGCGTATGGAGAGAGATCTTGTAGCCCCTTTGAGGCTCACGGAAAGACAGAAGATGGCAGCAGGAGCTTTCCTAGATTTAACTCTACTTACTCAGATGAATATCATTATTATTATTATTATTATTATTATTATTATTATTATTATTATTATTATTATTCAAAGCTATAGCCGTGTTCATCTGTAGGATGCGTATGGAGAGAGATCTTGTAGCCCCTTTGAGGCTCACGGAAAGACAGAAGATGGCAGCAGGAGCTTTCCTAGATTTAACTCTACTTACTCAGATGAATATCATTATTATTATTATTATTATTATTATTATTATTATTATTATTATTATTCAAAGCTATAGCCGTGTTCATCTGTAGGATGCGTATGGAGAGAGATCTTGTAGCCCCTTTGAGGCTCACGGAAAGACAGAAGATGGCAGCAGGAGCTTTCCTAGATTTAACTCTACTTACTCAGATGAATATCATTATTATTATTATTATTATTATTATTATTATTATTATTATTATTATTATTCAAAGCTATAGCCGTGTTCATCTGTAGGATGCGTATGGAGAGAGATCTTGTAGCCCCTTTGAGGCTCACGGAAAGACAGAAGATGGCAGCAGGAGCTTTCCTAGATTTAACTCTACTTACTCAGATGAATATTATTATTATTATTATTATTATTATTATTATTATTATTATTTTCAAAGCTATAGCCATGTTAGTCTGTAGAATCAGTGTGTAGAGTGATCTTGTAGCTCCTTTGAGACTCACTGAAAGACAGAAGTTGGCAGCAGGAGCTTTCCTCGATGTAAGTCTACTTCCTCAGATGCATACGAGAAGTAGACTGAAGTCTAGGAAAGCTCTTGCTGCCAACTTCTGTCTTTCAGTGAGTCTCAAAGGTGCTAAAGATCTCTCTACATATACCCGAGTGGTTTGTGCCTGCCTCCGAAAATGTTCCTGCAAGTGCTGTCTTCTGCAATATTTGGAAAAAAATTGTTTTTGGATTGCAGCTCCCATTATTGGGGGGTTCTGGGATTCGTAACCCAAGCCCTGACTTTTCCAAGTCCTATGTATTTGAGCAAGGAGGGTGTTGCTTTTCCAAGGCGATGAATTTTCCACGGTGTGCGCAGCCTGTCCCAGAGCTTAAGGCCTTTGGCAGAAAGATCCCCTGTGACCCATCCCAGCATCTCTCGGTCTCTTTAAATTCGGACCCAAGCCAGGCTGTCCAGTTGCTGGTTCCGGATTCTCCTGGGGGAAGGGAAAGCCCTTCGGTCGTATCCAGCTATTTTGACTCGCTTTGTCAAGAGAGGCGCGTGCGAGAAGAGGACAAAAGCCAACCAAAGTCAACTCAAAGAGACAGGCTCAGAGAGTGGTGCTTTCAGGTGCCAGAACAGGTGAGAGAGGGAAGGATGGGAGATGCAGTTGCCTGTGGAGGAAGGCTAGTGGGGGCAAGGGGTCGAGAAGAAGCCACAAACAGGTCATTCCTTTCCGGTCTCATTTTGTAAAAGGGCCTGTGTCCGAAGGGATGGGGGTCTTGCCCCATTTTATTTATTCTACTATTCGGCAAGATGATCAAGGTGGGTCCTTCTCCAGTTTTAGCTCAAAATATTGTCCATGGTTTTCCACCATATATATATAAATATATATATATATATGTATATTCAAACTAGACAATGAGGAATGAAAGAGTTCTCATAGTAGCTCTAGCAAGAGGGAGCTCACTTGTGGGGTCCCTCAGGGAGCTATTTTGTCCCCGATGTTGTTTAACATCTATATGAAGCCGCTGGGTGAGATAATTCGGAGTTATGGTGCTGGGTGTTATCAGTACGCTGATGACACCCAAATCTATTTCTCCGTGTCTCGGTCGTCGGCCTGGAATTCCAATGGCATCTCTTCTCTCAATGAATGTCTTCAGGCGGTAATGGGCTGGATGAGGAAAAACAGATTGAAGCTGAATCCAGACAAGACGGAGGTGCTCACGGTAGCGGCCCCGAAACCAAGAATTGGGTTGCAACCTCCAGTCCTGGATGGGGTCGCACTCTCCTCCAGTGACTGTGTTCGCAGTCTGGGGGTGCTCCTTGATGCGTCGCTCCTGATGACAAATCAGGTAAATGCGACAGTCAGGAGCGCTTGTTATCAGCTTCGGCTGATACGCCAGCTGCGCCCTTTTCTGGAAGTAAGGGATCTCGAGACCATTGTGCACGCGTTGGTAACCTCACGCCTTGACTTCTGTAATGCGCTCTACTTGGGGCTACCCTTGTGCTTGGTTCGGAAGCTTCAGTTGGTACAGAATATGGCAGCCAGACTTGTTTCGGGAACATCTCGGAGGGATCACATTACTCCGGTTCTGAGGTCCCTCCACTGGCTGCCTATCAGCTTCCGGGCCCAGTACAAGGTGTTGGTTATTACCTTTAAAGCCCTAAATGGCTTGGGTCCAAGCTATCTTAGGGATCGCCTCCTCCCATACAATCCTCCCTGCGCTCTCCGGTCCTCCAGGAGGAACTTACTGCAGCCTCAGAAAGCTAGGCTTGCAGCGACCTCCCGGAGGGCTTTTTCTGTTGTCGCCCCCAAACTCTGGAACGGCCTGCCGGACGAGATCCGTCAGTTGACATCACTGGACAGCTTTAAAAAGGCTGTCAAGACGGATCTCTTCCGGCAGGCCTTCCCAGATTAATTATCCCGGCCTCGGATACTCCCACCCCAATGATCTTCGCGTGGCCCCATCTACTGATGGATGAAGAATATTGCCTTGGGCCAATCTTCTGCTTATAAAGTTTTTAATTTTTTAATTGTTCGAATTTGTAGTTTTAATTTTCATTTGATTTAATACTGTTTTAAGGGGGGGAGGGGTTATGTTTTGGGATATATTGTATGGTTTTATTGTTGTAAGCCGCCCTGATTGGGTCCCCAAAGGGCGGGATATAAATAAATTTTATTATTATTTATTATTATTATTTATTATTATATCTGGGATCAAACACTGATAGAAAGGGGGACTGCAACCAGGAAATCAGAAAAAGAATGGGGTATGAAAGAACTAGAAAAGATCCTAAAATGCAAAGACATACAACTCAGCCCAAAAGTCCGAATCCTACAAGAAGCCATTGCATTCCCTATTATTCCCACGGAAGGATGGATGTGAGAGCCGGACAGTCAAGAAAGAAGAGAGGAAGGAAACCAATGCAGCACCTGAGAGAATAATGTGTTTCTGGAGAAGATGCTGAGGAGGACCCCACGGAGGACAGCCAAAAGGACAAACAAAGGGGTCTCAGAACAGATCAAGCCAGAGAGATCCCTAGAAGCCAAGATGACAAGATTTTGGAGACGTCATGAGAAGACGTGGATCACTGGAAAAGACAATAATAAATAATGTTAGGAAAGGTGGAGGGAAGTCGAAAGAGAGGAGGGCCACATGCCAGATGGATGGAGGGACTTTATTAGAGAGAGAGACCAGGAATATGAGTTACAGGAAGGAGCTGGGCAGAGCAGGGAGGACAGTCGAGGACAGGGGCCCGGAGATCCCTCATCCAGAGGGTCAGCGTGGGTCGAGGATGACGCAAAGGCAGTAAACAACAACAACAACAACAACAAATATAGTCGGGGTCTCTTCCAACTCTAGGATTGTATGCCTATCAGTGAACTAACACTCTCTAAGCAGTTTACAGTCTGTAAACCGATTGCCCCAACAAGCTGACCCACAAAAGAACGGAAGGCCGAGTGGACCTTGGAGCCCTCCTCTAGCCTCGAACCCAGGTCTCTTCCAACTCTGTGATCCTGTACTTCACACCCAGGTTGTTGGGGAGAGTTAGCTTACGCATTGCAAACTGCTTTAGGGAGTGCTTCAGTGCACTGATAAGTGGTATAGAAACGTACTTATTGCTATTGCTATTGCTATTGCTATTGCTAGCTTCCATTTTCCTTCGGCTCTCACTTTCCGTCTCTCTTCCAGATGCAAATCTGAAATGGGGCCCGAGACTCCATCACTTGAAGGACCCGCTCTGTTTTGCTGCGATGCTCAGGGCCAGAGTGTCAGGAGTTGTCTCTCCATAGGGCAACACTTCCATGTGGGATGGGATGCCATACCTTGCGGCGACATTTCCCTGTAGTTGTTGCTGAGGTTGCTGCTGCAATGATGGTGATGATGGTGATGGTGATGATGGTGATGGTGACGATGATACTATCAATTCTTGCATGTACTCTATAACCTTGGGTATCACATACCTTTCTTCACAGGCTCATCCCCTTCGGAGGGCTGCTCTCTTCCTCCCCAGCGATGGCTTCACATCTGGAGACTGCTATGGATGCCCTGATTTCCGTCTTCCGCAGCTATTCCGGCAAGGAAGGGGATGAATACAAGCTGAGCAAAAAGGAGCTGAAGGACCTGCTGCAAATGAACTTGGCTGTTTCCTCGAGGGACACAGTCCCACACGTACCTCTTCTTTCTTCCCTCTGTGAAAGCCCCAAATATCATATCTGGCCTTCTCAGAGGCCTTCTGCTTTTTATAGATGGGGGGGGGGGAATCTTTTAAAAAGAGCTGCAACTCCCGTCAACTTCAGCTGTCATGGCCAAAGGAGAGGGGTTATGAGTGCTGTGGTCCCAAACATCTGGAGGGCAGTGAGTTGTCTACTCCTGGTCCTCAAGATGGTTTGGACGTCCTGACCATGGGTCAAGTTGGATGGGGCATCTGGGAGTTAAAGTCCAAAATGCCCAAAGAACCAAGGTTAGAATCATAGAATCCTAGAGTTGGAAGAGACCCCCAAGAAGGGCCATCCAGTCCAACCCCCTTCTTCTGCCATGCAGGAACTCCCAATCATAGAACCATAGAGTTGGAGGAGACCCCCAAGAAGGGCCATCCAGTCCAACCCCATTCTGCCATGCAGGAACTCCCAATCATAGAATCCTAGAGTTGGAAGAGACCCCCAAGAAGGGCCATCCAGTCCAACCCCATTCTTCTGCCATGCAGGAACTCCCAATCATAGAACCATAGAGTTGGAGGAGACCCCCAAGAAGGGCCATCCAGTCCAACCCCATTCTGCCATGCAGGAACTCCCAATCATAGAATCCTAGAGTTGGAAGAGACCCCCAAGAAGGGCCATCCAGTCCAACCCCCTTCTTCTGCCATGCAGGAACTCAAAATCAAAGCTTCCCCGACAGATGGCCATCCAGCCCCTGTTTCAAGACCTCCCAAGAAGGAGACTCCATCACACTCCAAGAGAGAACCACTGTGCTATGAAACGTAGATGGAGGATCTTTGTCTTTTACTAGGGTAAGCTTTCCCAGCCTGGAGACTACAGGACTGAACAGGATGCTTTGATTGGAAGTTCCTGCATGACTTGGTGGCCCTTGGGGTCCCTTCATAGCAGCTCTGATGCTATGAATATTGATCACCTATCGCTAATGTGGCTGGTGGTGATGGGCGATGGGCATTGAACTCCAAAGCCTCTTGAGATCCCAGGTGGGAGAATGCAGAATTCATCTCTGAGTTGCCACAGCTGAGGAATTGCTAGCCAACTCTTTCCTCGGTGCTTTGGCGCCCCCAACATTGCAGGCCAGAAGTCGCCACTGCAGCCATTACTTCAGCAGCTCTTCCCTGAAAGAAGAGGACCAAAGAGGTCCTTCTTGCTGACATAAAAAAGTTCCAGACATGGATGAAGTTGGTCCTTGGAGAGGAAGAGCTTGAGCAAAGGCCAGGGCTGCATCCGCATTGCAGAAATGATCTGGCTTGACGCCACTTTCAGTGCTAGGGATTCCGAAAATCGGAGTTGGATCTTGTTTGTGGTTTGCAGAAGTCATCCGGTTTGACACCACTTTAACTGCCAGGAGTCATTCCTATGGAATTCCAAGAAGCCCAAGTTAGTGTTGCTGCGCTTTCCTTAGAGTTATATTGCGGATCTCCTCTTGCCCTTAAATTTAAATACTAGCGCCAGATCTATTTCCAATAAAGAGTTTTGCGATGGCTTTAAGATCAATGCTGGAGCTAATGCGAATGATCGGTCAGGCCCAAGTGTCACAAGACTTGCATTTTGCGGCAAAAGGAAAACGCAGCGACTCCTTGGAAAATTCACATATTCCCTAATTGGGATTGTTTCCTTATGTAGCATGCATACTTTAGACTGAGAGGCAGTGCGGTGTAATGGTTTGAATGTTGGACTAGGGCCCTGGGAGACCAGGGTTGGGTGGAACCCCACTGGCTGACTTGGGCAAGTCACACTCTCTCAGCCTCAGAGGATGGCAAGGGCAACACACGCTCTGAACAAATTCTGCCAAGGAACCCTGTGACTGATTCGCACGAGGGTTGCCATCATTCAGAAATAACTGGAAGGCACACAAGAATAATAATACTTTACTTTGGGTTTGGTCGGTTTCAGGCTTCTAGGATCCTCTTTGCAGCGTTTCTACATGAACTGTAAAGTCTCTCATTTGGACTAGGATAGAACAAAATCATATATATATCCCACTATATTGTTCCAGACCCCCCCCCCCCGCCATGGATACCAAATCCATGGATGCTCAAGTCCCGATACATAGAATGGCATAGTGAAAGGATGTCCCTCATAGAAAATGGCAAAAATCAAGATTTGCATTTTGGAATTTGTGAATATTTTTGAACCATGGTTGGTTGGATCCGTAGATGCCGAATCCACGGATACAGAGGGCTGACCGTACGAGGGCTTGGGTGGTGTCTTCTTCCATGGCAGAATGAGGCTGGACTAGATGACCCCTGGGGGTCCCTTCTAACTCTAGGATTCTGTGAATGGGAAGTGGTTTGCTATCATTTTAGCCCCCATTCCCAGCCATTTTAGGTCCAGGCTTTAAATAAAACAATCAGGAATGGATTGGAAGTTACTTCTTGTGTACTTATTCTTAAAAGCAAACCAACAAGGTCTCTTTTGGTTCCAAAATAGCTCAAGAAGGGCATAAATGTCCCCCAAAAACAGCACTGGGGGGTGGTGGCAAAATATAATTTTCATCCCATTTTCAAAATCCATTTTATTTTTAATAAAAATATCCCAATGGGCTTCACTTTTCCCACCCCTGATTTGAAAGATTTGCAAACAACTTTTGGGGCAAATGTGGGGGGGCCCACTTTCAATGGGGTTCTGTGTCAGAGACTTCAGAGTTGGAGCCAAAATGCCCCCGTAGTTTCCCTTACAGTTCCTTCTCCAAGCAAGAAAGCAAGCAAGAAAGCCTTAGGGAAGTTACGCCGATCTTTATCATATATTTTAAAAGCCCAGCAATGGTGGCATTGCTCTGGATCCAGACAGGGCCCCTGGGTTAGGGCTCCATGTCAGGAGGGCAGCTCCGATGAAGACCTCCTAAAAGAGCTGTCCATGGGGCTGAACCAGAGGGCTTCAACGTCTCCAAGGAAACAGGATGCTTTGTAGGAATAATGCAGCTTGACCCCACTTTAACGGCCATGGCTCCACCCTACAGAATCCTGGGATTTGTAGTTTGGTGGGCAGAGAAGGCTCAAGACCCTGCCAAACTACACGTCCCAGGTTTTCCACTTAAAGTGGTGCCAAACTGCATTATTTGTACAGTGTAGATACGCCCCGGGAGTGGATTCACGTGCACCTCTGACCCCAAACCTTTCTCATCAGGGCCTGAGGTTTTCCATTCCTTTTCATAGAGTCATAGAGTTGGAAGAGACCCCCAAAGGCCATCCAGTCCAACCCCCTTCCGGCCTGGAGGAAGAAGAGCACCCTCGGTGCCATGGGTTACTTCCTAGTCCTGCGGCCTTTCCTTCCGGCTTGGAGGAAGAAGAGCACCCCTAAGTGCCATGGGTTACTTCCAAGTCCTGCGGCCTTTCCTTCCGGCTTGGAGGAAGAAGAGCACCCCTAAGTGCCATGGGTTACTTCCTAGTCCTGCGGCCTTTCCTTCCGGCTTGGAGGAAGAAGAGCACCCCTAAGTGCCATGGGTTACTTCCTAGTCCTGCGGCCTTTCCTTCCGGCTTGGAGGAAGAAGAGCACCCCTAAGTGCCATGGGTTACTTCCTAGTCCTGCGGCCTTTCCTTCCGGCTTGGAGGAAGAAGAGCACCCCTAAGTGCCATGGGTTACTTCCTAGTCCTGCGGCCTTTCCTTCCGGCTTGGAGGAAGAAGAGCACCCCTAAGTGCCATGGGTTACTTCCTAGTCCTGCGGCCTTTCCTTCCGGCTTGGAGGAAGAAGAGCACCCTCGGTGCCATGGGTTACTTCCTAGTTTTGCGGCCTTTCCTTCCGGCTTGGAGGAAGAAGAGCACCCCTAAGTGCCATGGGTTACTTCCTAGTCCTGCGGCCTTTCCTTCCGGCTTGGAGGAAGAAGAGCACCCTCGGTGCCATGGTTTACTTCCTAGTCCTGCGGCCTTTCCTTCCGGCTTGGAGGAAGAAGAGCACCCTCGGTGCCATGGGTTACTTCCTAGTTTTGCGGCCTTTCCTTCCGGCTTGGAGGAAGAAGAGCACCCCTAAGTGCCATGGGTTACTTCCTAGTCCTGCGGCCTTTCCTTCCGGCTTGGAGGAAGAAGAGCACCCTCGGTGCCATGGGTTACTTCCTAGTCCTGCGGCCTTTCCTTCCGGCTTGGAGGAAGAAGAGCACCCCTAAGTGCCATGGGTTACTTCCTAGTCTTGCGGCCTTTCCTTCCGGCTTGGAGGAAGAAGAGCACCCCTAAGTGCCATGGGTTACTTCCTAGTCCTGCGGCCTTTCCTTCCGGCTTGGAGGAAGAAGAGCACCCCTAAGTGCCATGGGTTACTTCCTAGTCCTGCGGCCTTTCCTTCCGGCTTGGAGGAAGAAGAGCACCCCTAAGTGCCATGGGTTACTTCCTAGTCTTGCGGCCTTTCCTTCCGGCTTGGAGGAAGAAGAGCACCCTCGGTGCCATGGGTTACTTCCTAGTCTTCTGGCCTTTCCTTCCGGCTTGGAGGAAGAAGAGCACCCTCAGTGCCATGGGTTACTTCCTAGTCTTGCGGCCTTTCCTTCCGGCTTGGAGGAAGAAGAGCACCCCTAAGTGCCATGGGTTACTTCCTAGTCCTGCGGCCTTTCCTTCCGGCTTGGAGGAAGAAGAGCACCCCTAAGTGCCATGGGTTACTTCCTAGTCCTGCGGCCTTTCCTTCCGGCTTGGAGGAAGAAGAGCACCCCTAAGTGCCATGGGTTACTTCCTAGTCCTGCGGCCTTTCCTTCCGGCTTGGAGGAAGAAGAGCACCCCTAAGTGCCATGGGTTACTTCCTAGTCCTGCGGCCTTTCCTTCCGGCTTGGAGGAAGAAGAGCACCCCTAAGTGCCATGGGTTACTTCCTAGTCCTGCGGCCTTTCCTTCCGGCTTGGAGGAAGAAGAGCACCCCTAAGTGCCATGGGTTACTTCCTAGTCTTCTGGCCTTTCCTTCCGGCTTGGAGGAAGAAGAGCACCCTCGGTGCCATGGGTTACTTCCTAGTCCTGCGGCCTTTCCTTCCGGCTTGGAGGAAGAAGAGCACCCCTAAGTGCCATGGGTTACTTCCTAGTCCTGCGGCCTTTCCTTCCGGCTTGGAGGAAGAAGAGCACCCTCGGTGCCATGGGTTACTTCCTAGTCCTGCGGCCTTTCCTTCCGGCTTGGAGGAAGAAGAGCACCCCTAAGTGCCATGGGTTACTTCCTAGTCCTGCGGCCTTTCCTTCCGGCTTGGAGGAAGAAGAGCACCCTCGGTGCCATGGGTTACTTCCTAGTCCTGCGGCCTTTCCTTCCGGCTTGGAGGAAGAAGAGCACCCCTAAGTGCCATGGGTTACTTCCTAGTCCTGCGGCCTTTCCTTCCGGCTTGGAGGAAGAAGAGCACCCCTAAGTGCCATGGGTTACTTCCTAGTCCTGCGGCCTTTCCTTCCGGCTTGGAGGAAGAAGAGCACCCCTAAGTGCCATGGGTTACTTCCTAGTCCTGCGGCCTTTCCTTCCGGCTTGGAGGAAGAAGAGCACCCCTAAGTGCCATGGGTTACTTCCTAGTCCTGCGGCCTTTCCTTCCGGCTTGGAGGAAGAAGAGCACCCCTAAGTGCCATGGGTTACTTCCTAGTCCTGCGGCCTTTCCTTCCGGCTTGGAGGAAGAAGAGCACCCCTAAGTGCCATGGGTTACTTCCTAGTCTTGCGGCCTTTCCTTCCGGCTTGGAGGAAGAAGAGCACCCCTAAGTGCCATGGGTTACTTCCTAGTCCTGCGGCCTTTCCTTCCGGCTTGGAGGAAGAAGAGCACCCTCGGTGCCATGGGTTACTTCCTAGTCTTCCGGCCTTTCCTTCCGGCTTGGAGGAAGAAGAGCACCCTCGGTGCCATGGGTTACTTCCTAGTCCTGCGGCCTTTCCTTCCGGCTTGGAGGAAGAAGAGCACCCCTAAGTGCCATGGGTTACTTCCTAGTCTTCCGGCCTTTCCTTCCGGCTTGGAGGAAGAAGAGCACCCTCGGTGCCATGGGTTACTTCCTAGTCCTGCGGCCTTTCCTTCCGGCTTGGAGGAAGAAGAGCACCCCTAAGTGCAATGGGTTACTTCCTAGTCCTGCGGCCTTTCCTTCCGGCTTGGAGGAAGAAGAGCACCCCTAAGTGCCATGGGTTACTTCCTAGTCCTGCGGCCTTTCCTTCCGGCTTGGAGGAAGAAGAGCACCCCTAAGTGCCATGGGTTACTTCCTAGTCTTGCGGCCTTTCCTTCCGGCTTGGAGGAAGAAGAGCACCCCTAAGTGCCATGGGTTACTTCCTAGTCTTCCGGCCTTTCCTTCCGGCTTGGAGGAAGAAGAGCACCCCTAAGTGCCATGGGTTACTTCCTAGTCCTGCGGCCTTTCCTTCCGGCTTGGAGGAAGAAGAGCACCCCTAAGTGCCATGGGTTACTTCCTAGTCCTGCGGCCTTTCCTTCCGGCTTGGAGGAAGAAGAGCACCCCTAAGTGCCATGGGTTACTTCCTAGTCTTGCGGCCTTTCCTTCCGGCTTGGAGGAAGAAGAGCACCCCTAAGTGCCATGGGTTACTTCCTAGTCCTGCGGCCTTTCCTTCCGGCTTGGAGGAAGAAGAGCACCCCTAAGTGCCATGGGTTACTTCCTAGTCCTGCGGCCTTTCCTTCCGGCTTGGAGGAAGAAGAGCACCCCTAAGTGCCATGGGTTACTTCCTAGTCTTCTGGCCTTTCCTTCCGGCTTGGAGGAAGAAGAGCACCCCTAAGTGCCGTGGGTTACTTCCTAGTCCTGCGGCCTTTCCTTCCGGCTTGGAGGAAGAAGAGCACCCCTAAGTGCCGTGGGTTACTTCCTAGTCCTGCGGCCTTTCCTTCCGGCTTGGAGGAAGAAGAGCACCCCTAAGTGCCATGGGTTACTTCCTAGTTTTGCGGCCTTTCCTTCCGGCTTGGAGGAAGAAGAGCACCCCTAAGTGCCATGGGTTACTTCCTAGTCTTCCGGCCTTTCCTTCCGGCTTGGAGGAAGAAGAGCACCCCTAAGTGCCATGGGTTACTTCCTAGTCTTGCGGCCTTTCCTTCCGGCTTGGAGGAAGAAGAGCACCCCTAAGTGCCATGGGTTACTTCCTAGTCTTGCGGCCTTTCCTTCCGGCTTGGAGGAAGAAGAGCACCCCTAAGTGCCATGGGTTACTTCCTAGTCCTGCGGCCTTTCCTTCCGGCTTGGAGGAAGAAGAGCACCCCTAAGTGCCGTGGGTTACTTCCTAGTCTTCCGGCCTTTCCTTCCGGCTTGGAGGAAGAAGAGCACCCCTAAGTGCCATGGGTTACTTCCTAGTCCTGCGCCCTTTCCTTCCGGCTTGGAGGAAGAAGAGCACCCCTAAGTGCCATGGGTTACTTCCTAGTCCTGCGGCCTTTCCTTCCGGCTTGGAGGAAGAAGAGCACCCCTAAGTGCCATGGGTTACTTCCTAGTCCTGCGGCCTTTCCTTCCGGCTTGGAGGAAGAAGAGCACCCTCGGTGCCATGGGTTACTTCCTAGTCTTCCGGCCTTTCCTTCCGGCTTGGAGGAAGAAGAGCACCCTCGGTGCCATGGGTTACTTCCTAGTCCTGCGGCCTTTCCTTCCGGCTTGGAGGAAGAAGAGCACCCCTAAGTGCCATGGGTTACTTCCTAGTCCTGCGGCCTTTCCTTCCGGCTTGGAGGAAGAAGAGCACCCCTAAGTGCCATGGGTTACTTCCTAGTCTTGCGGCCTTTCCTTCCGGCTTGGAGGAAGAAGAGCACCCCTAAGTGCCATGGGTTACTTCCTAGTCTTCCGGCCTTTCCTTCCGGCTTGGAGGAAGAAGAGCACCCCTAAGTGCCATGGGTTACTTCCTAGTCCTGCGGCCTTTCCTTCCGGCTTGGAGGAAGAAGAGCACCCCTAAGTGCCATGGGTTACTTCCTAGTCTTCCGGCCTTTCCTTCCGGCTTGGAGGAAGAAGAGCACCCCTAAGTGCCATGGGTTACTTCCTAGTCCTGCGGCCTTTCCTTCCGGCTTGGAGGAAGAAGAGCACCCTCGGTGCCATGGGTTACTTCCTAGTCTTCTGGCCTTTCCTTCCGGCTTGGAGGAAGAAGAGCACCCTCGGTGCCATGGGTTACTTCCTAGTCTTGCGGCCTTTCCTTCCGGCTTGGAGGAAGAAGAGCACCCCTAAGTGCCATGGGTTACTTCCTAGTCCTGCGGCCTTTCCTTCCGGCTTGGAGGAAGAAGAGCACCCCTAAGTGCCATGGGTTACTTCCTAGTCCTGCGGCCTTTCCTTCCGGCTTGGAGGAAGAAGAGCACCCTCGGTGCCATGGGTTACTTCCTAGTCCTGCGGCCTTTCCTTCCGGCTTGGAGGAAGAAGAGCACCCCTAAGTGCCATGGGTTACTTCCTAGTCTTGCGGCCTTTCCTTCCGGCTTGGAGGAAGAAGAGCACCCCTAAGTGCCATGGGTTACTTCCTAGTCTTGCGGCCTTTCCTTCCGGCTTGGAGGAAGAAGAGCACCCCTAAGTGCCATGGGTTACTTCCTAGTCCTGCGGCCTTTCCTTCCGGCTTGGAGGAAGAAGAGCACCCTCGGTGCCATGGGTTAATTCCTAGTCTTCCGGCCTTTCCTTCCGGCTTGGAGGAAGAAGAGCACCCTCGGTGCCATGGGTTACTTCCTAGTCCTGCGGCCTTTCCTTCCGGCTTGGAGGAAGAAGAGCACCCCTAAGTGCCATGGGTTACTTCCTAGTCTTCCGGCCTTTCCTTCCGGCTTGGAGGAAGAAGAGCACCCTCGGTGCCATGGGTTACTTCCTAGTCCTGCGGCCTTTCCTTCCGGCTTGGAGGAAGAAGAGCACCCCTAAGTGCAATGGGTTACTTCCTAGTCCTGCGGCCTTTCCTTCCGGCTTGGAGGAAGAAGAGCACCCCTAAGTGCCATGGGTTACTTCCTAGTCCTGCGGCCTTTCCTTCCGGCTTGGAGGAAGAAGAGCACCCCTAAGTGCCATGGGTTACTTCCTAGTCTTGCGGCCTTTCCTTCCGGCTTGGAGGAAGAAGAGCACCCCTAAGTGCCATGGGTTACTTCCTAGTCTTCCGGCCTTTCCTTCCGGCTTGGAGGAAGAAGAGCACCCCTAAGTGCCATGGGTTACTTCCTAGTCCTGCGGCCTTTCCTTCCGGCTTGGAGGAAGAAGAGCACCCCTAAGTGCCATGGGTTACTTCCTAGTCCTGCGGCCTTTCCTTCCGGCTTGGAGGAAGAAGAGCACCCCTAAGTGCCATGGGTTACTTCCTAGTCTTGCGGCCTTTCCTTCCGGCTTGGAGGAAGAAGAGCACCCCTAAGTGCCATGGGTTACTTCCTAGTCCTGCGGCCTTTCCTTCCGGCTTGGAGGAAGAAGAGCACCCCTAAGTGCCATGGGTTACTTCCTAGTCCTGCGGCCTTTCCTTCCGGCTTGGAGGAAGAAGAGCACCCCTAAGTGCCATGGGTTACTTCCTAGTCTTCTGGCCTTTCCTTCCTGCTTGGAGGAAGAAGAGCACCCCTAAGTGCCGTGGGTTACTTCCTAGTCCTGCGGCCTTTCCTTCCGGCTTGGAGGAAGAAGAGCACCCCTAAGTGCCGTGGGTTACTTCCTAGTTTTGCGGCCTTTCCTTCCGGCTTGGAGGAAGAAGAGCACCCCTAAGTGCCATGGGTTACTTCCTAGTCTTCCGGCCTTTCCTTCCGGCTTGGAGGAAGAAGAGCACCCTCGGTGCCATGGGTTACTTCCTAGTCTTGCGGCCTTTCCTTCCGGCTTGGAGGAAGAAGAGCACCCCTAAGTGCCATGGGTTACTTCCTAGTCCTGCGGCCTTTCCTTCCGGCTTGGAGGAAGAAGAGCACCCCTAAGTGCCCTGGGTTACTTCCTAGTCCTGTGGCCTTTCCTTCCGGCTTGGAGGAAGAAGAGCACCCTCGGTGCCATGGGTTACTTCCTAGTCTTGCGGCCTTTCCTTCCGGCTTGGAGGAAGAAGAGCACCCCTAAGTGCCATGGGTTACTTCCTAGTCCTGCGCCCTTTCCTTCCGGCTTGGAGGAAGAAGAGCACCCCTAAGTGCCATGGGTTACTTCCTAGTCCTGCGGCCTTTCCTTCCGGCTTGGAGGAAGAAGAGCACCCCTAAGTGCCGTGGGTTACTTCCTAGTCTTCCGGCCTTTCCTTCCGGCTTGGAGGAAGAAGAGCACCCCTAAGTGCCATGGGTTACTTCCTAGTCCTGCGGCCTTTCCTTCCGGCTTGGAGGAAGAAGAGCACCCCTAAGTGCCATGGGTTACTTCCTAGTCCTGCGGCCTTTCCTTCCGGCTTGGAGGAAGAAGAGCACCCCTAAGTGCCATGGGTTACTTCCTAGTCCTGCGGCCTTTCCTTCCGGCTTGGAGGAAGAAGAGCACCCTCGGTGCCATGGGTTACTTCCTAGTCTTCCGGCCTTTCCTTCCGGCTTGGAGGAAGAAGAGCACCCCTAAGTGCCATGGGTTACTTCCTAGTCCTGCGGCCTTTCCTTCCGGCTTGGAGGAAGAAGAGCACCCCTAAGTGCCATGGGTTACTTCCTAGTCCTGCGGCCTTTCCTTCCGGCTTGGAGGAAGAAGAGCACCCTCGGTGCCATGGGTTACTTCCTAGTCCTGCGGCCTTTCCTTCCGGCTTGGAGGAAGAAGAGCACCCCTAAGTGCCATGGGTTACTTCCTAGTCCTGCGGCCTTTCCTTCCGGCTTGGAGGAAGAAGAGCACCCCTAAGTGCCATGGGTTACTTCCTAGTCTTGCGGCCTTTCCTTCCGGCTTGGAGGAAGAAGAGCACCCCTAAGTGCCATGGGTTACTTCCTAGTCTTCCGGCCTTTCCTTCCGGCTTGGAGGAAGAAGAGCACCCCTAAGTGCCATGGGTTACTTCCTAGTCCTGCGGCCTTTCCTTCCGGCTTGGAGGAAGAAGAGCACCCCTAAGTGCCATGGGTTACTTCCTAGTCTTGCGGCCTTTCCTTCCGGCTTGGAGGAAGAAGAGCACCCCTAAGTGCCATGGGTTACTTCCTAGTCTTGCGGCCTTTCCTTCCGGCTTGGAGGAAGAAGAGCACCCCTAAGTGCCATGGGTTACTTCCTAGTCCTGCGGCCTTTCCTTCCGGCTTGGAGGAAGAAGAGCACCCTCGGTGCCATGGGTTACTTCCTAGTCTTCCGGCCTTTCCTTCCGGCTTGGAGGAAGAAGAGCACCCTCGGTGCCATGGGTTACTTCCTAGTCCTGCGGCCTTTCCTTCCGGCTTGGAGGAAGAAGAGCACCCCTAAGTGCCATGGGTTACTTCCTAGTCTTCCGGCCTTTCCTTCCGGCTTGGAGGAAGAAGAGCACCCTCGGTGCCATGGGTTACTTCCTAGTCCTGCGGCCTTTCCTTCCGGCTTGGAGGAAGAAGAGCACCCCTAAGTGCCATGGGTTACTTCCTAGTCCTGCGGCCTTTCCTTCCGGCTTGGAGGAAGAAGAGCACCCCTAAGTGCCATGGGTTACTTCCTAGTCCTGCGGCCTTTCCTTCCGGCTTGGAGGAAGAAGAGCACCCCTAAGTGCCATGGGTTACTTCCTAGTCTTGCGGCCTTTCCTTCCGGCTTGGAGGAAGAAGAGCACCCCTAAGTGCCATGGGTTACTTCCTAGTCTTGCGGCCTTTCCTTCCGGCTTGGAGGAAGAAGAGCACCCCTAAGTGCCATGGGTTACTTCCTAGTCCTGCGGCCTTTCCTTCCGGCTTGGAGGAAGAAGAGCACCCCTAAGTGCCATGGGTTACTTCCTAGTCTTCCGGCCTTTCCTTCCGGCTTGGAGGAAGAAGAGCACCCCTAAGTGCCGTGGGTTACTTCCTAGTCCTGCGGCCTTTCCTTCCGGCTTGGAGGAAGAAGAGCACCCCTAAGTGCCGTGGGTTACTTCCTAGTCCTGCGGCCTTTCCTTCCGGCTTGGAGGAAGAAGAGCACCCCTAAGTGCCATGGGTTACTTCCTAGTTTTGCGGCCTTTCCTTCCGGCTTGGAGGAAGAAGAGCACCCCTAAGTGCCATGGGTTACTTCCTAGTCCTGCAGCCTTTCCTTCCGGATTGGAGGAAGAAGAGCACCCTCGGTGCCATGGGTTACTTCCTAGTCTTGCGGCCTTTCCTTCCGGCTTGGAGGAAGAAGAGCACCCCTAAGTGCCATGGGTTACTTCCTAGTCCTGCGGCCTTTCCTTCCGGCTTGGAGGAAGAAGAGCACCCCTAAGTGCCATGGGTTACTTCCTAGTCCTGCGCCCTTTCCTTCCGGCTTGGAGGAAGAAGAGCACCCCTAAGTGCCATGGGTTACTTCCTAGTCCTGCGGCCTTTCCTTCCGGCTTGGAGGAAGAAGAGCACCCCTAAGTGCCGTGGGTTACTTCCTAGTCTTCCGGCCTTTCCTTCCGGCTTGGAGGAAGAAGAGCACCCCTAAGTGCCATGGGTTACTTCCTAGTCCTGCGGCCTTTCCTTCCGGCTTGGAGGAAGAAGAGCACCCCTAAGTGCCATGGGTTACTTCCTAGTCCTGCGGCCTTTCCTTCCGGCTTGGAGGAAGAAGAGCACCCCTAAGTGCCATGGGTTACTTCCTAGTCTTCTGGCCTTTCCTTCCGGCTTGGAGGAAGAAGAGCACCCCTAAGTGCCATGGTTTACTTCCTAGTCTTGCGGCCTTTCCTTCCGGCTTGGAGGAAGAAGAGCACCCCTAAGTGCCATGGGTTACTTCCTAGTCCTGCGCCCTTTCCTTCCGGCTTGGAGGAAGAAGAGCACCCCTAAGTGCCATGGGTTACTTCCTAGTCCTGCGGCCTTTCCTTCCGGCTTGGAGGAAGAAGAGCACCCCTAAGTGCCATGGGTTACTTCCTAGTCCTGCGGCCTTTCCTTCCGGCTTGGAGGAAGAAGAGCACCCCTAAGTGCCATGGGTTACTTCCTAGTCTTCTGGCCTTTCCTTCCGGCTTGGAGGAAGAAGAGCACCCCTAAGTGCCGTGGGTTACTTCCTAGTCCTGCGGCCTTTCCTTCCGGCTTGGAGGAAGAAGAGCACCCCTAAGTGCCGTGGGTTACTTCCTAGTCCTGCGGCCTTTCCTTCCGGCTTGGAGGAAGAAGAGCACCCCTAAGTGCCATGGGTTACTTCCTAGTTTTGCGGCCTTTCCTTCCGGCTTGGAGGAAGAAGAGCACCCCTAAGTGCCATGGGTTACTTCCTAGTCTTCCGGCCTTTCCTTCCGGCTTGGAGGAAGAAGAGCACCCTCGGTGCCATGGGTTACTTCCTAGTCTTGCGGCCTTTCCTTCCGGCTTGGAGGAAGAAGAGCACCCCTAAGTGCCATGGGTTACTTCCTAGTCCTGCGGCCTTTCCTTCCGGCTTGGAGGAAGAAGAGCACCCCTAAGTGCCATGGGTTACTTCCTAGTCCTGCGGCCTTTCCTTCCGGCTTGGAGGAAGAAGAGCACCCTCGGTGCCATGGGTTACTTCCTAGTCTTGCGGCCTTTCCTTCCGGCTTGGAGGAAGAAGAGCACCCCTAAGTGCCATGGGTTACTTCCTAGTCCTGCGCCCTTTCCTTCCGGCTTGGAGGAAGAAGAGCACCCCTAAGTGCCATGGGTTACTTCCTAGTCCTGCGGCCTTTCCTTCCGGCTTGGAGGAAGAAGAGCACCCCTAAGTGCCGTGGGTTACTTCCTAGTCTTCCGGCCTTTCCTTCCGGCTTGGAGGAAGAAGAGCACCCCTAAGTGCCATGGGTTACTTCCTAGTCCTGCGGCCTTTCCTTCCGGCTTGGAGGAAGAAGAGCACCCCTAAGTGCCATGGGTTACTTCCTAGTCCTGCGGCCTTTCCTTCCGGCTTGGAGGAAGAAGAGCACCCCTAAGTGCCATGGGTTACTTCCTAGTCCTGCGGCCTTTCCTTCCGGCTTGGAGGAAGAAGAGCACCCTCGGTGCCATGGGTTACTTCCTAGTCTTCCGGCCTTTCCTTCCGGCTTGGAGGAAGAAGAGCACCCTCGGTGCCATGGGTTACTTCCTAGTCCTGCGGCCTTTCCTTCCGGCTTGGAGGAAGAAGAGCACCCCTAAGTGCCATGGGTTACTTCCTAGTCCTGCGGCCTTTCCTTCCGGCTTGGAGGAAGAAGAGCACCCCTAAGTGCCATGGGTTACTTCCTAGTCTTGCGGCCTTTCCTTCCGGCTTGGAGGAAGAAGAGCACCCCTAAGTGCCATGGGTTACTTCCTAGTCTTCCGGCCTTTCCTTCCGGCTTGGAGGAAGAAGAGCACCCCTAAGTGCCATGGGTTACTTCCTAGTCCTGCGGCCTTTCCTTCCGGCTTGGAGGAAGAAGAGCACCCCTAAGTGCCATGGGTTACTTCCTAGTCTTGCGGCCTTTCCTTCCGGCTTGGAGGAAGAAGAGCACCCTCGGTGCCATGGGTTACTTCCTAGTCTTCTGGCCTTTCCTTCCGGCTTGGAGGAAGAAGAGCACCCTCGGTGCCATGGGTTACTTCCTAGTCTTGCGGCCTTTCCTTCCGGCTTGGAGGAAGAAGAGCACCCCTAAGTGCCATGGGTTACTTCCTAGTCCTGCGGCCTTTCCTTCCGGCTTGGAGGAAGAAGAGCACCCCTAAGTGCCATGGGTTACTTCCTAGTCTTGCGGCCTTTCCTTCCGGCTTGGAGGAAGAAGAGCACCCCTAAGTGCCATGGGTTACTTCCTAGTCCTGCGGCCTTTCCTTCCGGCTTGGAGGAAAAAGAGCACCCCTAAGTGCCATGGGTTACTTCCTAGTCTTGCGGCCTTTCCTTCCGGCTTGGAGGAAGAAGAGCACCCCTAAGTGCCATGGGTTACTTCCTAGTCCTGCGGCCTTTCCTTCCGGCTTGGAGGAAGAAGAGCACCCCTAAGTGCCATGGGTTACTTCCTAGTCCTGCGCCCTTTCCTTCCGGCTTGGAGGAAGAAGAGCACCCCTAAGTGCCATGGGTTACTTCCTAGTCCTGCGGCCTTTCCTTCCGGCTTGGAGGAAGAAGAGCACCCCTAAGTGCCGTGGGTTACTTCCTAGTCTTCCGGCCTTTCCTTCCGGCTTGGAGGAAGAAGAGCACCCCTAAGTGCCGTGGGTTACTTCCTAGTCCTGCGGCCTTTCCTTCCGGCTTGGAGGAAGAAGAGCACCCCTAAGTGCCATGGGTTACTTCCTAGTCCTGCGGCCTTTCCTTCCGGCTTGGAGGAAGAAGAGCACCCCTAAGTGCCATGGGTTACTTCCTAGTCTTCTGGCCTTTCCTTCCGGCTTGGAGGAAGAAGAGCACCCCTAAGTGCCATGGTTTACTTCCTAGTCTTGCGGCCTTTCCTTCCGGCTTGGAGGAAGAAGAGCACCCCTAAGTGCCATGGGTTACTTCCTAGTCCTGCGCCCTTTCCTTCCGGCTTGGAGGAAGAAGAGCACCCCTAAGTGCCATGGGTTACTTCCTAGTCCTGCGGCCTTTCCTTCCGGCTTGGAGGAAGAAGAGCACCCCTAAGTGCCATGGGTTACTTCCTAGTCCTGCGGCCTTTCCTTCCGGCTTGGAGGAAGAAGAGCACCCCTAAGTGCCATGGGTTACTTCCTAGTCTTCTGGCCTTTCCTTCCGGCTTGGAGGAAGAAGAGCACCCCTAAGTGCCGTGGGTTACTTCCTAGTCCTGCGGCCTTTCCTTCCGGCTTGGAGGAAGAAGAGCACCCCTAAGTGCCGTGGGTTACTTCCTAGTCCTGCGGCCTTTCCTTCCGGCTTGGAGGAAGAAGAGCACCCCTAAGTGCCATGGGTTACTTCCTAGTTTTGCGGCCTTTCCTTCCGGCTTGGAGGAAGAAGAGCACCCCTAAGTGCCATGGGTTACTTCCTAGTCTTCCGGCCTTTCCTTCCGGCTTGGAGGAAGAAGAGCACCCTCGGTGCCATGGGTTACTTCCTAGTCTTGCGGCCTTTCCTTCCGGCTTGGAGGAATAAGAGCACCCCTAAGTGCCATGGGTTACTTCCTAGTCCTGCGGCCTTTCCTTCCGGCTTGGAGGAAGAAGAGCACCCCTAAGTGCCATGGGTTACTTCCTAGTCCTGCGGCCTTTCCTTCCGGCTTGGAGGAAGAAGAGCACCCTCGGTGCCATGGGTTACTTCCTAGTCTTGCGGCCTTTCCTTCCGGCTTGGAGGAAGAAGAGCACCCCTAAGTGCCATGGGTTACTTCCTAGTCCTGCGCCCTTTCCTTCCGGCTTGGAGGAAGAAGAGCACCCCTAAGTGCCATGGGTTACTTCCTAGTCCTGCGGCCTTTCCTTCCGGCTTGGAGGAAGAAGAGCACCCCTAAGTGCCGTGGGTTACTTCCTAGTCTTCCGGCCTTTCCTTCCGGCTTGGAGGAAGAAGAGCACCCCTAAGTGCCATGGGTTACTTCCTAGTCCTGCGGCCTTTCCTTCCGGCTTGGAGGAAGAAGAGCACCCCTAAGTGCCATGGGTTACTTCCTAGTCCTGCGGCCTTTCCTTCCGGCTTGGAGGAAGAAGAGCACCCCTAAGTGCCATGGGTTACTTCCTAGTCCTGCGGCCTTTCCTTCCGGCTTGGAGGAAGAAGAGCACCCTCGGTGCCATGGGTTACTTCCTAGTCTTCCGGCCTTTCCTTCCGGCTTGGAGGAAGAAGAGCACCCTCGGTGCCATGGGTTACTTCCTAGTCCTGCGGCCTTTCCTTCCGGCTTGGAGGAAGAAGAGCACCCCTAAGTGCCATGGGTTACTTCCTAGTCCTGCGGCCTTTCCTTCCGGCTTGGAGGAAGAAGAGCACCCCTAAGTGCCATGGGTTACTTCCTAGTCTTGCGGCCTTTCCTTCCGGCTTGGAGGAAGAAGAGCACCCCTAAGTGCCATGGGTTACTTCCTAGTCTTCCGGCCTTTCCTTCCGGCTTGGAGGAAGAAGAGCACCCCTAAGTGCCATGGGTTACTTCCTAGTCCTGCGGCCTTTCCTTCCGGCTTGGAGGAAGAAGAGCACCCCTAAGTGCCATGGGTTACTTCCTAGTCTTGCGGCCTTTCCTTCCGGCTTGGAGGAAGAAGAGCACCCTCGGTGCCATGGGTTACTTCCTAGTCTTCTGGCCTTTCCTTCCGGCTTGGAGGAAGAAGAGCACCCTCGGTGCCATGGGTTACTTCCTAGTCTTGCGGCCTTTCCTTCCGGCTTGGAGGAAGAAGAGCACCCCTAAGTGCCATGGGTTACTTCCTAGTCCTGCGGCCTTTCCTTCCGGCTTGGAGGAAGAAGAGCACCCCTAAGTGCCATGGGTTACTTCCTAGTCTTGCGGCCTTTCCTTCCGGCTTGGAGGAAGAAGAGCACCCCTAAGTGCCATGGGTTACTTCCTAGTCCTGCGGCCTTTCCTTCCGGCTTGGAGGAAGAAGAGCACCCCTAAGTGCCATGGGTTACTTCCTAGTCCTGCGGCCTTTCCTTCCGGCTTGGAGGAAGAAGAGCACCCCTAAGTGCCATGGGTTACTTCCTAGTCCTGCGGCCTTTCCTTCCGGCTTGGAGGAAGAAGAGCACCCCTAAGTGCCATGGGTTACTTCCTAGTCCTGCGGCCTTTCCTTCCGGCTTGGAGGAAGAAGAGCACCCCTAAGTGCCATGGGTTACTTCCTAGTCCTGCGGCCTTTCCTTCCGGCTTGGAGGAAGAAGAGCACCCTCGGTGCCATGGGTTACTTCCTAGTCCTGCGGCCTTTCCTTCCGGCTTGGAGGAAGAAGAGCACCCCTAAGTGCCATGGGTTACTTCCTAGTCTTGCGGCCTTTCCTTCCGGCTTGGAGGAAGAAGAGCACCCCTAAGTGCCATGGGTTACTTCCTAGTCCTGCGGCCTTTCCTTCCGGCTTGGAGGAAGAAGAGCACCCTCGGTGCCATGGGTTACTTCCTAGTCTTCCGGCCTTTCCTTCCGGCTTGGAGGAAGAAGAGCACCCTCGGTGCCATGGGTTACTTCCTAGTCCTGCGGCCTTTCCTTCCGGCTTGGAGGAAGAAGAGCACCCCTAAGTGCCATGGGTTACTTCCTAGTCTTCCGGCCTTTCCTTCCGGCTTGGAGGAAGAAGAGCACCCTCGGTGCCATGGGTTACTTCCTAGTCCTGCGGCCTTTCCTTCCGGCTTGGAGGAAGAAGAGCACCCCTAAGTGCCATGGGTTACTTCCTAGTCCTGCGGCCTTTCCTTCCGGCTTGGAGGAAGAAGAGCACCCTCGGTGCCATGGGTTACTTCCTAGTCTTCCGGCCTTTCCTTCCGGCTTGGAGGAAGAAGAGCACCCTCGGTGCCATGGGTTACTTCCTAGTCCTGCGGCCTTTCCTTCCGGCTTGGAGGAAGAAGAGCACCCCTAAGTGCCATGGGTTACTTCCTAGTCTTCCGGCCTTTCCTTCCGGCTTGGAGGAAGAAGAGCACCCTCGGTGCCATGGGTTACTTCCTAGTCCTGCGGCCTTTCCTTCCGGCTTGGAGGAAGAAGAGCACCCCTAAGTGCCATGGGTTACTTCCTAGTCCTGCGCCCTTTCCTTCCGGCTTGGAGGAAGAAGAGCACCCCTAAGTGCCATGGGTTACTTCCTAGTCTTGCGGCCTTTCCTTCCGGCTTGGAGGAAGAAGAGCACCCCTAAGTGCCATGGGTTACTTCCTAGTCTTCCGGCCTTTCCTTCCGGCTTGGAGGAAGAAGAGCACCCCTAAGTGCCATGGGTTACTTCCTAGTCCTGCGGCCTTTCCTTCCGGCTTGGAGGAAGAAGAGCACCCCTAAGTGCCATGGGTTACTTCCTAGTCTTCCGGCCTTTCCTTCCGGCTTGGAGGAAGAAGAGCACCCCTAAGTGCCGTGGGTTACTTCCTAGTCCTGCGGCCTTTCCTTCCGGCTTGGAGGAAGAAGAGCACCCCTAAGTGCCGTGGGTTACTTCCTAGTCCTGCGGCCTTTCCTTCCGGCTTGGAGGAAGAAGAGCACCCCTAAGTGCCATGGGTTACTTCCTAGTTTTGCGGCCTTTCCTTCCGGCTTGGAGGAAGAAGAGCACCCCTAAGTGCCATGGGTTACTTCCTAGTCCTGCAGCCTTTCCTTCCGGATTGGAGGAAGAAGAGCACCCTCGGTGCCATGGGTTACTTCCTAGTCTTGCGGCCTTTCCTTCCGGCTTGGAGGAAGAAGAGCACCCCTAAGTGCCATGGGTTACTTCCTAGTCCTGCGGCCTTTCCTTCCGGCTTGGAGGAAGAAGAGCACCCCTAAGTGCCATGGGTTACTTCCTAGTCCTGCGGCCTTTCCTTCCGGCTTGGAGGAAGAAGAGCACCCTCGGTGCCATGGGTTACTTCCTAGTCTTGCGGCCTTTCCTTCCGGCTTGGAGGAAGAAGAGCACCCCTAAGTGCCATGGGTTACTTCCTAGTCCTGCGGCCTTTCCTTCCGGCTTGGAGGAAGAAGAGCACCCCTAAGTGCCATGGGTTACTTCCTAGTCCTGCGCCCTTTCCTTCCGGCTTGGAGGAAGAAGAGCACCCCTAAGTGCCATGGGTTACTTCCTAGTCCTGCGGCCTTTCCTTCCGGCTTGGAGGAAGAAGAGCACCCCTAAGTGCCGTGGGTTACTTCCTAGTCTTCCGGCCTTTCCTTCCGGCTTGGAGGAAGAAGAGCACCCCTAAGTGCCATGGGTTACTTCCTAGTCCTGCGGCCTTTCCTTCCGGCTTGGAGGAAGAAGAGCACCCCTAAGTGCCATGGGTTACTTCCTAGTCCTGCGGCCTTTCCTTCCGGCTTGGAGGAAGAAGAGCACCCCTAAGTGCCATGGGTTACTTCCTAGTCTTCTGGCCTTTCCTTCCGGCTTGGAGGAAGAAGAGCACCCCTAAGTGCCATGGTTTACTTCCTAGTCTTGCGGCCTTTCCTTCCGGCTTGGAGGAAGAAGAGCACCCCTAAGTGCCATGGGTTACTTCCTAGTCCTGCGCCCTTTCCTTCCGGCTTGGAGGAAGAAGAGCACCCCTAAGTGCCATGGGTTACTTCCTAGTCCTGCGGCCTTTCCTTCCGGCTTGGAGGAAGAAGAGCACCCCTAAGTGCCGTGGGTTACTTCCTAGTCTTCCGGCCTTTCCTTCTGGCTTGGAGGAAGAAGAGCACCCCTAAGTGCCATGGGTTACTTCCTAGTCCTGCGGCCTTTCCTTCCGGCTTGGAGGAAGAAGAGCACCCCTAAGTGCCATGGGTTACTTCCTAGTCCTGCGGCCTTTCCTTCCGGCTTGGAGGAAGAAGAGCACCCCTAAGTGCCATGGGTTACTTCCTAGTCTTCTGGCCTTTCCTTCCGGCTTGGAGGAAGAAGAGCACCCCTAAGTGCCATGGTTTACTTCCTAGTCTTGCGGCCTTTCCTTCCGGCTTGGAGGAAGAAGAGCACCCCTAAGTGCCATGGGTTACTTCCTAGTCCTGCGGCCTTTCCTTCCGGCTTGGAGGAAGAAGAGCACCCCTAAGTGCCATGGGTTACTTCCTAGTCTTGCGGCCTTTCCTTCCGGCTTGGAGGAAGAAGAGCACCCTCGGTGCCATGGGTTACTTCCTAGTCTTGCGGCCTTTCCTTCCGGCTTGGAGGAAGAAGAGCACCCCTAAGTGCCATGGGTTACTTCCTAGTCCTGCGGCCTTTCCTTCCGGCTTGGAGGAAGAAGAGCACCCCTAAGTGCCATGGGTTACTTCCTAGTCCTGCGGCCTTTCCTTCCGGCTTGGAGGAAGAAGAGCACCCCTAAGTGCCATGGGTTACTTCCTAGTCCTGCGGCCTTTCCTTCCGGCTTGGAGGAAGAAGAGCACCCTCGGTGCCATGGGTTACTTCCTAGTCTTGCGGCCTTTCCTTCCGGCTTGGAGGAAGAAGAGCACCCCTAAGTGCCATGGGTTACTTCCTAGTCCTGCGGCCTTTCCTTCCGGCTTGGAGGAAGAAGAGCACCCCTAAGTGCCATGGGTTACTTCCTAGTCCTGCGCCCTTTCCTTCCGGCTTGGAGGAAGAAGAGCACCCCTAAGTGCCATGGGTTACTTCCTAGTCTTCCGGCCTTTCCTTCCGGCTTGGAGGAAGAAGAGCACCCCTAAGTGCCATGGGTTACTTCCTAGTCCTGCGGCCTTTCCTTCCGGCTTGGAGGAAGAAGAGCACCCCTAAGTGCCGTGGGTTACTTCCTAGTCTTCCGGCCTTTCCTTCCGGCTTGGAGGAAGAAGAGCACCCCTAAGTGCCATGGGTTACTTCCTAGTCCTGCGGCCTTTCCTTCCGGCTTGGAGGAAGAAGAGCACCCCTAAGTGCCATGGGTTACTTCCTAGTCCTGCGGCCTTTCCTTCCGGCTTGGAGGAAGAAGAGCACCCCTAAGTGCCATGGGTTACTTCCTAGTCTTCTGGCCTTTCCTTCCGGCTTGGAGGAAGAAGAGCACCCCTAAGTGCCATGGTTTACTTCCTAGTCTTGCGGCCTTTCCTTCCGGCTTGGAGGAAGAAGAGCACCCCTAAGTGCCATGGGTTACTTCCTAGTCCTGCGGCCTTTCCTTCCGGCTTGGAGGAAGAAGAGCACCCCTAAGTGCCATGGGTTACTTCCTAGTCTTGCGGCCTTTCCTTCCGGCTTGGAGGAAGAAGAGCACCCTCGGTGCCATGGGTTACTTCCTAGTCTTGCGGCCTTTCCTTCCGGCTTGGAGGAAGAAGAGCACCCCTAAGTGCCATGGGTTACTTCCTAGTCTTGCGGCCTTTCCTTCCGGCTTGGAGGAAGAAGAGCACCCCTAAGTGCCATGGGTTACTTCCTAGTCCTGCGGCCTTTCCTTCCGGCTTGGAGGAAGAAGAGCACCCTCGGTGCCATGGGTTACTTCCTAGTCTTCCGGCCTTTCCTTCCGGCTTGGAGGAAGAAGAGCACCCCTAAGTGCCATGGGTTACTTCCTAGTCTTGCGGCCTTTCCTTCCGGCTTGGAGGAAGAAGAGCACCCCTAAGTGCCATGGGTTACTTCCTAGTCTTGCGGCCTTTCCTTCCGGCTTGGAGGAAGAAGAGCACCCCTAAGTGCCATGGGTTACTTCCTAATCCTGCGGCCTTTCCTTCCGGCTTGGAGGAAGAAGAGCACCCCTAAGTGCCATGGGTTACTTCCTAGTCCTGCGGCCTTTCCTTCCGGCTTGGAGGAAGAAGAGCACCCTCGGTGCCATGGGTTACTTCCTAGTCCTGCGGCCTTTCCTTCCGGCTTGGAGGAAGAAGAGCACCCCTAAGTGCCATGGGTTACTTCCTAGTCTTGCGGCCTTTCCTTCCGGCTTGGAGGAAGAAGAGCACCCCTAAGTGCCATGGGTTACTTCCTAGTCCTGCGGCCTTTCCTTCCGGCTTGGAGGAAGAAGAGCACCCCTAAGTGCCATGGTTTACTTCCTAGTCTTCTGGCCTTTCCTTCCGGCTTGGAGGAAGAAGAGCACCCCTAAGTGCCATGGTTTACTTCCTAGTCTTGCGGCCTTTCCTTCCGGCTTGGAGGAAGAAGAGCACCCCTAAGTGCCATGGGTTACTTCCTAGTCCTGCGGCCTTTCCTTCCGGCTTGGAGGAAGAAGAGCACCCCTAAGTGCCATGGGTTACTTCCTAGTCTTCTGGCCTTTCCTTCCGGCTTGGAGGAAGAAGAGCACCCCTAAGTGCCATGGGTTACTTCCTAGTCTTGCGGCCTTTCCTTCCGGCTTGGAGGAAGAAGAGCACCCCTAAGTGCCATGGGTTACTTCCTAGTCCTGCGGCCTTTCCTTCCGGCTTGGAGGAAGAAGAGCACCCTCGGTGCCATGGGTTACTTCCTAGTCTTGCGGCCTTTCCTTCCGGCTTGGAGGAAGAAGAGCACCCCTAAGTGCCATGGGTTACTTCCTAGTCCTGCGGCCTTTCCTTCCGGCTTGGAGGAAGAAGAGCACCCCTAAGTGCCATGGGTTACTTCCTAGTCCTGCGGCCTTTCCTTCCGGCTTGGAGGAAGAAGAGCACCCCTAAGTGCCATGGGTTACTTCCTAGTCCTGCGGCCTTTCCTTCCGGCTTGGAGGAAGAAGAGCACCCCTAAGTGCCGTGGGTTACTTCCTAGTCTTCCGGCCTTTCCTTCCGGCTTGGAGGAAGAAGAGCACCCCTAAGTGCCATGGGTTACTTCCTAGTCCTGCGGCCTTTCCTTCCGGCTTGGAGGAAGAAGAGCACCCCTAAGTGCCATGGGTTACTTCCTAGTCCTGCGGCCTTTCCTTCCGGCTTGGAGGAAGAAGAGCACCCCTAAGTGCCATGGGTTACTTCCTAGTCTTCTGGCCTTTCCTTCCGGCTTGGAGGAAGAAGAGCACCCCTAAGTGCCATGGTTTACTTCCTAGTCTTGCGGCCTTTCCTTCCGGCTTGGAGGAAGAAGAGCACCCCTAAGTGCCATGGGTTACTTCCTAGTCCTGCGGCCTTTCCTTCCGGCTTGGAGGAAGAAGAGCACCCCTAAGTGCCATGGGTTACTTCCTAGTCTTGCGGCCTTTCCTTCCGGCTTGGAGGAAGAAGAGCACCCTCGGTGCCATGGGTTACTTCCTAGTCTTGCGGCCTTTCCTTCCGGCTTGGAGGAAGAAGAGCACCCCTAAGTGCCATGGGTTACTTCCTAGTCCTGCGGCCTTTCCTTCCGGCTTGGAGGAAGAAGAGCACCCCTAAGTGCCATGGGTTACTTCCTAGTCCTGCGGCCTTTCCTTCCGGCTTGGAGGAAGAAGAGCACCCCTAAGTGCCATGGGTTATTTCCTAGTCTTGCGGCCTTTCCTTCCGGCTTGGAGGAAGAAGAGCACCCTCGGTGCCATGGGTTACTTCCTAGTCTTGCGGCCTTTCCTTCCGGCTTGGAGGAAGAAGAGCACCCCTAAGTGCCATGGGTTACTTCCTAGTCCTGCGGCCTTTCCTTCCGGCTTGGAGGAAGAAGAGCACCCCTAAGTGCCATGGGTTACTTCCTAGTCCTGCGGCCTTTCCTTCCGGCTTGGAGGAAGAAGAGCACCCTCGGTGCCATGGGTTACTTCCTAGTCTTCCGGCCTTTCCTTCCGGCTTGGAGGAAGAAGAGCACCCTCGGTGCCATGGGTTACTTCCTAGTCCTGCGGCCTTTCCTTCCGGCTTGGAGGAAGAAGAGCACCCCTAAGTGCCATGGGTTACTTCCTAGTCTTCCGGCCTTTCCTTCCGGCTTGGAGGAAGAAGAGCACCCTCGGTGCCATGGGTTACTTCCTAGTCCTGCGGCCTTTCCTTCCGGCTTGGAGGAAGAAGAGCACCCCTAAGTGCCATGGGTTACTTCCTAGTCCTGCGGCCTTTCCTTCCGGCTTGGAGGAAGAAGAGCACCCCTAAGTGCCATGGGTTACTTCCTAGTCCTGCGGCCTTTCCTTCCGGCTTGGAGGAAGAAGAGCACCCCTAAGTGCCATGGGTTACTTCCTAGTCCTGCGGCCTTTCCTTCCGGCTTGGAGGAAGAAGAGCACCCCTAAGTGCCATGGGTTACTTCCTAGTCCTGCGGCCTTTCCTTCCGGCTTGGAGGAAGAAGAGCACCCCTAAGTGCCATGGGTTACTTCCTAGTCTTGCGGCCTTTCCTTCCGGCTTGGAGGAAGAAGAGCACCCTCGGTGCCATGGGTTACTTCCTAGTCTTCTGGCCTTTCCTTCCGGCTTCGAGGAAGAAGAGCACCCCTAAGTCCCATGGGTTACTTCCTAGTCTTGCGGCCTTTCCTTCCGGCTTGGAGGAAGAAGAGCACCCCTAAGTGCCATGGGTTACTTCCTAATCCTGCGGCCTTTCCTTCCGGCTTGGAGGAAGAAGAGCACCCCTAAGTGCCATGGGTTACTTCCTAGTCCTGCGGCCTTTCCTTCCGGCTTGGAGGAAGAAGAGCACCCTCGGTGCCATGGGTTACTTCCTAGTCTTCTGGCCTTTCCTTCCGGCTTCGAGGAAGAAGAGCACCCCTAAGTGCCATGGGTTACTTCCTAGTCCTGCGGCCTTTCCTTCCGGCTTGGAGGAAGAAGAGCACCCCTAAGTGCCATGGGTTACTTCCTAGTCTTGCGGCCTTTCCTTCCGGCTTGGAGGAAGAAGAGCACCCCTAAGTGCCATGGGTTACTTCCTAGTCCTGCGGCCTTTCCTTCCGGCTTGGAGGAAGAAGAGCACCCCTAAGTGCCATGGGTTACTTCCTAGTCCTGCGGCCTTTCCTTCCGGCTTGGAGGAAGAAGAGCACCCTCGGTGCCATGGGTTACTTCCTAGTCTTCCGGCCTTTCCTTCCGGCTTGGAGGAAGAAGAGCACCCTCGGTGCCATGGGTTACTTCCTAGTCCTGCGGCCTTTCCTTCCGGCTTGGAGGAAGAAGAGCACCCCTAAGTGCCATGGGTTACTTCCTAGTCTTCCGGCCTTTCCTTCCGGCTTGGAGGAAGAAGAGCACCCTCGGTGCCATGGGTTACTTCCTAGTCCTGCGGCCTTTCCTTCCGGCTTGGAGGAAGAAGAGCACCCCTAAGTGCCATGGGTTACTTCCTAGTCCTGCGGCCTTTCCTTCCGGCTTGGAGGAAGAAGAGCACCCCTAAGTGCCATGGGTTACTTCCTAGTCCTGCGGCCTTTCCTTCCGGCTTGGAGGAAGAAGAGCACCCCTAAGTGCCATGGGTTACTTCCTAGTCTTGCGGCCTTTCCTTCCGGCTTGGAGGAAGAAGAGCACCCCTAAGTGCCATGGGTTACTTCCTAGTCTTGCGGCCTTTCCTTCCGGCTTGGAGGAAGAAGAGCACCCCTAAGTGCCATGGGTTACTTCCTAGTCCTGCGGCCTTTCCTTCCGGCTTGGAGGAAGAAGAGCACCCCTAAGTGCCATGGGTTACTTCCTAGTCCTGCGGCCTTTCCTTCCGGCTTGGAGGAAGAAGAGCACCCCTAAGTGCCGTGGGTTACTTCCTAGTCTTCCGGCCTTTCCTTCCGGCTTGGAGGAAGAAGAGCACCCCTAAGTGCCATGGGTTACTTCCTAGTCCTGCGGCCTTTCCTTCCGGCTTGGAGGAAGAAGAGCACCCCTAAGTGCCATGGGTTACTTCCTAGTCCTGCGGCCTTTCCTTCCGGCTTGGAGGAAGAAGAGCACCCCTAAGTGCCATGGGTTACTTCCTAGTCTTCTGGCCTTTCCTTCCGGCTTGGAGGAAGAAGAGCACCCCTAAGTGCCATGGTTTACTTCCTAGTCTTGCGGCCTTTCCTTCCGGCTTGGAGGAAGAAGAGCACCCCTAAGTGCCATGGGTTACTTCCTAGTCCTGCGGCCTTTCCTTCCGGCTTGGAGGAAGAAGAGCACCCCTAAGTGCCATGGGTTACTTCCTAGTCTTGCGGCCTTTCCTTCCGGCTTGGAGGAAGAAGAGCACCCTCGGTGCCATGGGTTACTTCCTAGTCTTGCGGCCTTTCCTTCCGGCTTGGAGGAAGAAGAGCACCCCTAAGTGCCATGGGTTACTTCCTAGTCCTGCGGCCTTTCCTTCCGGCTTGGAGGAAGAAGAGCACCCCTAAGTGCCATGGGTTACTTCCTAGTCCTGCGGCCTTTCCTTCCGGCTTGGAGGAAGAAGAGCACCCCTAAGTGCCATGGGTTACTTCCTAGTCTTGCGGCCTTTCCTTCCGGCTTGGAGGAAGAAGAGCACCCTCGGTGCCATGGGTTACTTCCTAGTCTTGCGGCCTTTCCTTCCGGCTTGGAGGAAGAAGAGCACCCCTAAGTGCCATGGGTTACTTCCTAGTCCTGCGGCCTTTCCTTCCGGCTTGGAGGAAGAAGAGCACCCCTAAGTGCCATGGGTTACTTCCTAGTCCTGCGGCCTTTCCTTCCGGCTTGGAGGAAGAAGAGCACCCTCGGTGCCATGGGTTACTTCCTAGTCTTCCGGCCTTTCCTTCCGGCTTGGAGGAAGAAGAGCACCCTCGGTGCCATGGGTTACTTCCTAGTCCTGCGGCCTTTCCTTCCGGCTTGGAGGAAGAAGAGCACCCCTAAGTGCCATGGGTTACTTCCTAGTCTTCCGGCCTTTCCTTCCGGCTTGGAGGAAGAAGAGCACCCTCGGTGCCATGGGTTACTTCCTAGTCCTGCGGCCTTTCCTTCCGGCTTGGAGGAAGAAGAGCACCCCTAAGTGCCATGGGTTACTTCCTAGTCCTGCGGCCTTTCCTTCCGGCTTGGAGGAAGAAGAGCACCCCTAAGTGCCATGGGTTACTTCCTAGTCCTGCGGCCTTTCCTTCCGGCTTGGAGGAAGAAGAGCACCCCTAAGTGCCATGGGTTACTTCCTAGTCCTGCGGCCTTTCCTTCCGGCTTGGAGGAAGAAGAGCACCCCTAAGTGCCATGGGTTACTTCCTAGTCCTGCGGCCTTTCCTTCCGGCTTGGAGGAAGAAGAGCACCCCTAAGTGCCATGGGTTACTTCCTAGTCTTGCGGCCTTTCCTTCCGGCTTGGAGGAAGAAGAGCACCCTCGGTGCCATGGGTTACTTCCTAGTCTTCTGGCCTTTCCTTCCGGCTTGGAGGAAGAAGAGCACCCTCGGTGCCATGGGTTACTTCCTAGTCTTGCGGCCTTTCCTTCCGGCTTGGAGGAAGAAGAGCACCCCTAAGTGCCATGGGTTACTTCCTAGTCCTGCGGCCTTTCCTTCCGGCTTGGAGGAAGAAGAGCACCCCTAAGTGCCATGGGTTACTTCCTAGTCCTGCGGCCTTTCCTTCCGGCTTGGAGGAAGAAGAGCACCCCTAAGTCCCATGGGTTACTTCCTAGTCTTGCGGCCTTTCCTTCCGGCTTGGAGGAAGAAGAGCACCCCTAAGTGCCATGGGTTACTTCCTAGTCCTGCGGCCTTTCCTTCCGGCTTGGAGGAAGAAGAGCACCCCTAAGTGCCATGGGTTACTTCCTAGTCCTGCGGCCTTTCCTTCCGGCTTGGAGGAAGAAGAGCACCCCTAAGTGCCATGGGTTACTTCCTAGTCCTGCGGCCTTTCCTTCCGGCTTGGAGGAAGAAGAGCACCCCTAAGTCCCATGGGTTACTTCCTAGTCTTGCGGCCTTTCCTTCCGGCTTGGAGGAAGAAGAGCACCCCTAAGTGCCATGGGTTACTTCCTAGTCTTCCGGCCTTTCCTTCTGGCTTGGAGGAAGAAGAGCACCCCTAAGTGCCATGGGTTACTTCCTAGTCTTCCGGCCTTTCCTTCCGGCTTGGAGGAAGAAGAGCACCCCTAAGTGCCATGGGTTACTTCCTAGTCCTGCGGCCTTTCCTTCCGGCTTGGAGGAAGAAGAGCACCCCTAAGTCCCATGGGTTACTTCCTAGTCCTGCGGCCTTTCCTTCCGGCTTGGAGGAAGAAGAGCACCCCTAAGTGCCATGGGTTACTTCCTAATCCTGCGGCCTTTCCTTCCGGCTTGGAGGAAGAAGAGCACCCCTAAGTGCCATGGGTTACTTCCTAGTCCTGCGGCCTTTCCTTCCGGCTTGGAGGAAGAAGAGCACCCTCGGTGCCATGGGTTACTTCCTAGTCCTGCGGCCTTTCCTTCCGGCTTGGAGGAAGAAGAGCACCCCTAAGTGCCATGGGTTACTTCCTAGTCTTGCGGCCTTTCCTTCCGGCTTGGAGGAAGAAGAGCACCCCTAAGTGCCATGGGTTACTTCCTAGTCTTGCGGCCTTTCCTTCCGGCTTGGAGGAAGAAGAGCACCCCTAAGTGCCATGGGTTACTTCCTAGTCCTGCGGCCTTTCCTTCCGGCTTGGAGGAAGAAGAGCACCCCTAAGTGCCATGGGTTACTTCCTAGTCCTGCGGCCTTTCCTTCCGGCTTGGAGGAAGAAGAGCACCCTCGGTGCCATGGGTTACTTCCTAGTCTTCCGGCCTTTCCTTCCGGCTTGGAGGAAGAAGAGCACCCTCGGTGCCATGGGTTACTTCCTAGTCCTGCGGCCTTTCCTTCCGGCTTGGAGGAAGAAGAGCACCCCTAAGTGCCATGGGTTACTTCCTAGTCTTCCGGCCTTTCCTTCCGGCTTGGAGGAAGAAGAGCACCCTCGGTGCCATGGGTTACTTCCTAGTCCTGCGGCCTTTCCTTCCGGCTTGGAGGAAGAAGAGCACCCCTAAGTGCCATGGGTTACTTCCTAGTCTTGCGGCCTTTCCTTCCGGCTTGGAGGAAGAAGAGCACCCCTAAGTGCCATGGGTTACTTCCTAGTCCTGCGGCCTTTCCTTCCGGCTTGGAGGAAGAAGAGCACCCCTAAGTGCCATGGGTTACTTCCTAGTCCTGCGGCCTTTCCTTCCGGCTTGGAGGAAGAAGAGCACCCCTAAGTGCCATGGGTTACTTCCTAGTCTTGCGGCCTTTCCTTCCGGCTTGGAGGAAGAAGAGCACCCCTAAGTGCCATGGGTTACTTCCTAGTCCTGCGGCCTTTCCTTCCGGCTTGGAGGAAGAAGAGCACCCCTAAGTGCCATGGGTTACTTCCTAGTCCTGCGGCCTTTCCTTCCGGCTTGGAGGAAGAAGAGCACCCCTAAGTGCCATGGGTTACTTCCTAGTCCTGCGGCCTTTCCTTCCGGCTTGGAGGAAGAAGAGCACCCTCGGTGCCATGGGTTACTTCCTAGTCTTGCGGCCTTTCCTTCCGTCTTGGAGGAAGAAGAGCACCCCTAAGTGCCATGGGTTACTTCCTAGTCCTGCGGCCTTTCCTTCCGGCTTGGAGGAAGAAGAGCACCCCTAAGTGCCATGGGTTACTTCCTAGTCCTGCGCCCTTTCCTTCCGGCTTGGAGGAAGAAGAGCACCCCTAAGTGCCGTGGGTTACTTCCTAGTCTTCCGGCCTTTCCTTCCGGCTTGGAGGAAGAAGAGCACCCCTAAGTGCCGTGGGTTACTTCCTAGTCCTGCGGCCTTTCCTTCCGGCTTGGAGGAAGAAGAGCACCCCTAAGTGCCATGGGTTACTTCCTAGTCCTGCGGCCTTTCCTTCCGGCTTGGAGGAAGAAGAGCACCCCTAAGTGCCATGGGTTACTTCCTAGTCCTGCGGCCTTTCCTTCCGGCTTGGAGGAAGAAGAGCACCCCTAAGTGCCATGGTTTACTTCCTAGTCTTGCGGCCTTTCCTTCCGGCTTGGAGGAAGAAGAGCACCCTCGGTGCCATGGGTTACTTCCTAGTCTTGCGGCCTTTCCTTCCGGCTTGGAGGAAGAAGAGCACCCCTAAGTGCCATGGGTTACTTCCTAGTCCTGCGCCCTTTCCTTCCGGCTTGGAGGAAGAAGAGCACCCCTAAGTGCCATGGGTTACTTCCTAGTCCTGCGGCCTTTCCTTCCGGCTTGGAGGAAGAAGAGCACCCCTAAGTGCCATGGGTTACTTCCTAGTCCTGCGGCCTTTCCTTCCGGCTTGGAGGAAGAAGAGCACCCTCGGTGCCATGGGTTACTTCCTAGTCTTCCGGCCTTTCCTTCCGGCTTGGAGGAAGAAGAGCACCCTCGGTGCCATGGGTTACTTCCTAGTCCTGCGGCCTTTCCTTCCGGCTTGGAGGAAGAAGAGCACCCTCGGTGCCATGGGTTACTTCCTAGTCTTCCGGCCTTTCCTTCCGGCTTGGAGGAAGAAGAGCACCCTCGGTGCCATGGGTTACTTCCTAGTCCTGCGGCCTTTCCTTCCGGCTTGGAGGAAGAAGAGCACCCCTAAGTGCCATGGGTTACTTCCTAGTCTTGCGGCCTTTCCTTCCGGCTTGGAGGAAGAAGAGCACCCCTAAGTGCCATGGGTTACTTCCTAGTCCTGCGGCCTTTCCTTCCGGCTTGGAGGAAGAAGAGCACCCCTAAGTGCCATGGGTTACTTCCTAGTCCTGCGGCCTTTCCTTCCGGCTTGGAGGAAGAAGAGCACCCCTAAGTGCCATGGGTTACTTCCTAGTCCTGCGGCCTTTCCTTCCGGCTTGGAGGAAGAAGAGCACCCCTAAGTGCCATGGGTTACTTCCTAGTCTTGCGGCCTTTCCTTCCGGCTTGGAGGAAGAAGAGCACCCCTAAGTGCCATGGGTTACTTCCTAGTCCTGCGGCCTTTCCTTCCGGCTTGGAGGAAGAAGAGCACCCCTAAGTGCCATGGGTTACTTCCTAGTCCTGCGGCCTTTCCTTCCGGCTTGGAGGAAGAAGAGCACCCCTAAGTGCCATGGGTTACTTCCTAGTCTTGCGGCCTTTCCTTCCGGCTTGGAGGAAGAAGAGCACCCTCGGTGCCATGGGTTACTTCCTAGTCCTGCGGCCTTTCCTTCCGGCTTGGAGGAAGAAGAGCACCCCTAAGTGCCATGGGTTACTTCCTAGTCCTGCGGCCTTTCCTTCCGGCTTGGAGGAAGAAGAGCACCCTCGGTGCCATGGGTTACTTCCTAGTCCTGCGGCCTTTCCTTCCGGCTTGGAGGAAGAAGAGCACCCCTAAGTGCCATGGGTTACTTCCTAGTCTTGCGGCCTTTCCTTCCGGCTTGGAGGAAGAAGAGCACCCCTAAGTGCCATGGGTTACTTCCTAGTCTTGCGGCCTTTCCTTCCGGCTTGGAGGAAGAAGAGCACCCCTAAGTGCCATGGGTTACTTCCTAGTCTTCTGGCCTTTCCTTCCGGCTTGGAGGAAGAAGAGCACCCTCGGTGCCATGGGTTACTTCCTAGTCCTGCGGCCTTTCCTTCCGGCTTGGAGGAAGAAGAGCACCCCTAAGTGCCATGGGTTACTTCCTAGTCTTCTGGCCTTTCCTTCCGGCTTGGAGGAAGAAGAGCACCCTCGGTGCCATGGGTTACTTCCTAGTCCTGCGGCCTTTCCTTCCGGCTTGGAGGAAGAAGAGCACCCCTAAGTGCCATGGGTTACTTCCTAGTCCTGCGGCCTTTCCTTCCGGCTTGGAGGAAGAAGAGCACCCCTAAGTGCCATGGGTTACTTCCTAGTCTTCTGGCCTTTCCTTCCGGCTTGGAGGAAGAAGAGCACCCTCGGTGCCATGGGTTACTTCCTAGTCTTGCGGCCTTTCCTTCCGGCTTGGAGGAAGAAGAGCACCCCTAAGTGCCATGGGTTACTTCCTAGTCCTGCGGCCTTTCCTTCCGGCTTGGAGGAAGAAGAGCACCCCTAAGTGCCATGGGTTACTTCCTAGTCTTGCGGCCTTTCCTTCCGGCTTGGAGGAAGAAGAGCACCCCTAAGTGCCATGGGTTACTTCCTAGTCCTGCGGCCTTTCCTTCCGGCTTGGAGGAAGAAGAGCACCCCTAAGTGCCATGGGTTACTTCCTAGTCCTGCGGCCTTTCCTTCCGGCTTGGAGGAAGAAGAGCACCCCTAAGTGCCATGGGTTACTTCCTAGTCTTCTGGCCTTTCCTTCCGGCTTGGAGGAAGAAGAGCACCCTCGGTGCCATGGAGTTTCCTGGGGGGGGGGGAAGCCATTGCATATCCTCCAACTGTCCCCATAAGTCAGGGACAATCCCAGTTAACCCACCATTGTCCCCCTTTTCCAGCTGCTTTTAAAAAATGTCCCGGTTTCTCTCTCCCTTCCTCCCACTTTCCCCCTTGACTCTGTGCTTACTTCAACTCCTGCAAACTGAGTTCAAAGTGCAAAACTATGGATCCATCCACACTGCTGAAGTAAAGTAGTTGGATACCATTTTACTGTATCCTATAGAGTCCCAGGATTTATAATTTGGTGAGGTAATAATGTTTAGGTTCATATCCATAAACCACCTCAAATGGCCTGTGCTCTGGTGAATTGCACTATTGAAGGCTAGCTCAGCGTGGGGCAAAAGGTCCAACCAGTTGTCCTATAAATAATCAGAATAAATTAATAATAATAATAATAATAATAATAATAATAATAATAATAATAATAATAATAAATGTTTATTTATAACCCGCCCCTCTGCGTGGCAATCGGAGCAGGGTACAACAAGTTTAAAAACAGAATACAGAGGATCCTAGCGTTGGGACCCCCAAGGGCCATCCAGTCCAACCCTCTTCTTCTGCCATGGAGGGATACATAGGATCCTAGAATTGGAAGGGCTCCCCAAGGGCCATCCAGTCCAACCCTCTTCTTCTGCCATGGAGGCATGCATAGGATCCTATAGTTGAAAGGGACCCCCAAGGGTCATCCAGTCCAACCCTCTTCTTCTGCCATGGAGGAATACATAGGATCCTAGAGATGGAAGGGACCCCCAAGGGCCATCCAGTCCAACCCTCTTCTTCTGCCATGGAGGCATGCATAGGATCCTAGAGTTGAAAGGGACCCCCAAGGGTCATCCAGTCCAACCCTCTTCTTCTGCCATGGAGGGATACATAGGATCCTGGAGTTGGAAGGGACCCCCAAGGGCCATCCAGTCCAACCCCTTCTTCTGCCATAAGGAATATATAGGATCCTAGAGTTGGAAGGGACCCCCAAGGGCCATCCACTCCAGCCCCCTTCTTCTGCCATGAAGGAATACATAGGGCTCTAGTCAGTAGGGACCCCCAATGGCCATCCAGTCCAACCCTCTTCTTCTGCCATGAAGGAATACGTAGGATCCTAGAGTCGGAAGGGACCTCCAATGGCCATCCAGTCCAACCCTCTTCTTCTGCCATGAAGGAATACGTAGGATCCTAGAGTCGGAAGGGACCTCCAAGGGCCATCCAGTCCAACCCTCTTCTTCTGCCATGGAGGAATACATAGGATCCTAGAGTTGGAAGGGACCCCAAGGGCCATCCAGTCCAACCCTCTTCTTCTTCCATGGAGGAATACATAGGAGCCTAGAGTTGGAAGGGACCCCCAAGGGCCATCCAGTCCAACCCTCTTCTTCTGCCATGGAGGAATACATAGGATCCTAGAGTTGGAAGGGACCCCCAAGGGCCATCCAGTCCAACCCCGTTCTTCTGCCATGGAGGAATACATAGGATCCTAGAGTTGGAAGGGATCCCCAAGGGCCATCTAGTCCAACCCGTTCTTCTGCCATGGAGGAATACATAGGATCCTAGAGTCGGAAGGGACCCCCAAGGGCCATCCAGTCCAACCCTCTTCTTTTGTCATGAAGGAATACATAGGATCCTAGAGTTGGAAGGTACCCCCAAGGGCCATCCAGTCCAACCCTCTTCTTCTGCCATGGAGGAATACATAGGATCCTAGAGCTGGAAGGGACCCCCAAGGGCCATCCAGTCCAACCCTCCTCTGCCATGGAGGAATACATAGGATCCTAGAGTTGGAAGGGACCCCCAAGGGCCATCCACTCCAGCCCCCTTCTTCTGCCATGAAGGAATACATAGCATCCTAGAGTTGGAAGGGACCCCCAATGGCCATCTGGTCCAACCCTCTTCTTCTGCCATGAAGGAATACGTAGGATCCTAGAGTCGGAAGGGACCCTCAAGGGATATCCAGTCCAACCCCCTTCTTCTGCCATGGAGGAATACATAGGATCCTAGAGTTGGAAGGGACCCCCAAGGGCCATCCAGTCCAACCCTCTTCTTCTGCCATGGAGGAATACTTAGGATCCTAGAGTCGGAAGGGACCCCCAAGGGCCATCCAGTCCAACCCCCTTCTTCTGCCATGGAGGAATACATAGGATCCTAGAGTAGGAAGGGACCCCCAAGGGCCATCCAGTCCAACCCTCTTCTTCTGCCATGGAGGAAGACATAGCATCCTAGAGTAGGAAGGGACCCCCAAGGGCCATCCAGTCCAACCCTCTTCTTCTGCCATGGAGGAATTCATGGGATCCTAGAGTTGGAAGGGACCCCCAAGGGCCATCCAGTCCAACCCTCTTCCTCTGCCATGGAGGAATATATAGGATCCTAGAGTTGGAAGGGACCCCAAGGGCCATCCAGTCCAACCTTCTTCTTCTGCCATGGAGGAATACATAGGATCCTAGAGTTGGAAGGGACCCCCAAGGGCCATCCAGTCCAACCTTCTTCTTCTGCCATGGAGGAATACATAGGATCCTAGAGTTGGAAGGGACCCCCAAGGGCCATCTAGTCCAACCCGTTCTTCTGCCATGGAGGAATATATAGGATCCTAGAGTTGGAAGGGACCCCAAGGGCCATCCAGTCCAACCCTCTTCTTCTGCCATGGAGGAATACATAGGATCCTAGAGTTGGAAGGGACCCCCAAGGGCCATCCAGTCCAACCCCTTCTTTGCCATGGAGAAATACATAGGAGCCTAGAGTTGGAAGGGACCCCCAAGGGCCATCCAGTCCAACCCTCTTCTTCTGCCATGGAGGAATGCATAGGACCCTAGAGTTGGAAGGAACCCCCAAGGGCCATCCAGTCCAACCCCTTCTTCTGCCATGGAGGAATACATAGGATCCTAGAATCTGAAGGGACCCCAAAGGGCCATCCAGTCCAACCCTCTTCTTCTGCTATGGAGGAATACATAGGATCCTAGAGTTGGAAGGGACCCCAAAGGGCCATCCAGTCCAACCCTCTTCTTCTGCCATGGAGGAATACATAGAATCCTGGACTTGGAAGGGAACCCCCAAAGGCCATCTAGTCCAACCCTCTTCTGCCTTGGAGGAATACATATAACAGCTTTCTTTTGTACTCTT
Organism: Phrynosoma blainvillii; assembly: GCA_026167975.1. Lineage (NCBI taxonomy): Eukaryota > Metazoa > Chordata > Lepidosauria > Squamata > Phrynosomatidae > Phrynosoma > Phrynosoma blainvillii. Next base: position 169,845 of record JANUYF010000004.1, on the reverse strand, counting down.
GTATTTGGACCTTTGACATTCCAAAATTCGTTATTGATCATTTCAAATATAATAATTTAAAAAGTAAATAACAATAATAGTAATAACTGTTTTCTTCCCAGTCTTAGATAAATAGCTAAAATTTTGTGTCTAGTTCACTGTAGAACTAATGTAATTAATAATAAATTGCAGAAAATCTGTATACAATTAATAAGAAATTACAGAAAGTACACCAAATTTATTAATGACATTAACAATTAATAAGAAAGTACAGAAAGTATGTTAAATTTATCAATAAGAAATTACAGAAAGTACGCTAAATTAATCAATGATATTCCCAATTAATAAATTACAGAAAGTACACTAAATTTATCAATGATATTACCAAGAAATAAGAAATTACAGAAAGTATGCTAAATTTATCAATGTTATTTCGAATTAATAAGAAATTACAGAAAGTATGCTGTTAATCAATGATATTAAAGAAATTAGGAAGTAAATATGAATAATATCAAAATTATTCGACAAAAGTACAAGTTTATGACTGAAATATTAATATTTTAGATGATGTCCCTGAAAATAATGTTATGTAATATATGTTTTAGTGTGTTAGGATTTAATAAAAACTATATATATATATATATATATATATATATATATATATAAACGTTTTGTGCCTTGCATCAGGAGTATTTGTGTGATATTTTAAAATTATGGATAATTTTGCTTAGATAATTTTAAATTAAATTAAAAACTACATTTTGTGAAAGATCTTTTAAATTAAGGATCGTTGTATGAGAGAGATTTTAAAGCTGATTGAACTTTAATCTATATTAATTATATTATTATTATTATTATTATTATTTCCCTCACTTTAAAATTATTATATACTATTATATTATTATAATTCCCATGCCTTTTATATTATTATTATTATTATATTGTAATTCCCATCCCTTTTAAATAAAAATTGTTCTTGTTCTTATTATTATATTGTTATTATAATTCTCATTCCTTTTAAATTAAGGATAATTTTGAGAGAGATTTTAAATCTGATTGAACTTTAATATAATGGTAAAGTATTTGGGTCATTATATTTATTTTATTATTATAATTCTCACCCCTTTAAATTATTATTATTATTATTCCCATCACATTATTATTATTATTATTATTATTTTGTAATTCCCATCCCTTTTAAATTATTTTATTATATTATAATTCCCATTCCTTTTTATATTATTATTATATTATTATTATTATATTGTAATTTCCATCCCTTTTAAATTATTATATTATTGCTATTGTAATTCCCATCCCTGAATTATTATTATTATTATATTATTATAATTCTCTTTTTCTTCCTCCATTATTATTATATTGTAATTCCCATTTCTTTTAAGTTATTTTTATTATATTATATATTATATTCCCATCCCTTTATTATTATTATTGTTATTGTTGTTGTTGTAATTCCCATCCGTTTTATTTTATTATTATTATATTATTATATTCTCATCCCTTTTATGTTGTTGTTGTTGTTGTTGTTGTTGTTGTTGTATTTCCATAATAATAATAACAATAACAACAACAACAGGGATGGGAATATAATAATATAATAATAAAATAAAATGGATGGGAATTACAACAACAACAACAACAACAACAACAACAATAATAATAATTGTTATTATTATTATTCCCATCCCTTTTAAATCAAGGATAGTTGTGGAGAAAGAAAACAGTAATCAGTGGTGGGAGGGAGATTTTACACAAAATTTGTTTCATGCACAAAATTTTATCTATAGATTGCGTACTCAGAAGCTTCTGGAAAAAGTCGAGCCAATTAACACTGTTTTCCTCGTTTTCATACATTTTTAATCTTAGTTTTTGTGCCCGTTTTCCGTTTCCGGGGCCTGTTCACCAGCAGCCGTAGGGGAACAAGGGGCATTGGCCGCACTCCGCCGGAGGACCGCGTCTGGACCCCCCTTGCGCCGCCCCGAACTCTCCGCGGGAGAAAGCGCCGTATCCCACTGTGGGCCGGTACTGGGTTCCGGGAGCCACCATCCACTGGCCGAAGGATTGCTCCGGGACGTAGAGGTCGTAGTCCTGGAACGACGGAGCGAGAACGGCGGGCGCCGGGCCCAGGTAGGCCTCTGGGGCGAAGGAGGGGGAGTCCGGAAGGTTCCAAAAGTCTTGCCTGGGGTCGTCCGTTCCGTGCCGCTCCGAACTTTGGGTCTGCGTCTCCACCGTGGGGCGATGGAGCGTTCCTCCATCGTGTCCGGAGACCCAGGTATGGGAACCGCGGCGGCGGCGGTCCTCTTTCTCCGCCTTGGCGGCCGGTCCTGAAACGTGCCAAACGCAAAAACCGTACACAATTAGGGAAACCCAAGTTCGTTACTGAAAGCAAATCGTTTTTGCACTTTTTTGAATCCCATTTGCAGCAAATTAAAGTTAGCTGAGGACGGAAGCAGGAGGAAGAGGAGCGGGAAGCCGGGACATTTGTAAAAAGAGAAAATTGACTTCCGGTTGCAAAGGCGGCGCGGATGGCAGTCAGGACCAAACCTCGTTAAATGGCTCCAAATTAATTAAGTATTCAAGGCTGGGTGTTACTGCGAAGGGTTTTAAAAACGTACCCCGTTTTTTGGGGGGGTCCCCGAATCCAGACCCAAAAAATACCTCTTTGCTTTGCGTCCGCATTCATTTTTTCTTCCTCTTCTGTCCCAGTTTTGGTCTCGTCCGTCAGCTCCCTCTTTTTCTGGCTGTTCATCTGGAGCCTCCCTTCCCTGGAAAATCCCAATATATATATATATATATATATATATATATATATATATATGGCACTATAATACTTATTTTTTAAATATTTTCTTCCTGGATTCAAATCTCTTTGCTTACTTTAATTTATTTTCAAATCTCAAATCTAAAAAAAGGAGGGGTTTGAAAGTTAAATTTATTCATTTTGGCATTTTGAGCTCCATTTGCAGCAGATTTATAGTTAGCTGAGGACGAAAGTGGGAGGAGGAGGAGGGGGAGGGGGAGGAAACCGGGGCATTTTAAATATATATATTGCATTATTTTAAATATTTTTCCGCTCACCGGCTGCCGTTCCTTCCTTGCTCCCGGAAGCCTTTTGCGAAAGGGTTGTTGTAGATTTTGAGGGTCGTGATCTCCGAAGGAAGAGATAATAATGTCGTTTATTAACATATGTTATTTTTTATTATCCTTTGAATTAACTCCTGTCTAATCCGTACTTTAGTTCGAACACATGCTGTAACCTCACGAAAACTATACATCCCAGGATTCCATAGGAATTAATGCATTAATTCTTTTATATATATTGCAAACTACAACTCCCAGCAAACTACAAATCCCAGGATTTATTTTGCATGGCGTCATCATGGCAGTTAAAGCAGTGTCGAATTGCATTAATTCTGCATTGCAGACGCAGCCTATTAGTGCAAACCACAAATTCCAGAAAACTATTTATCCCAGCAAACTAGATAAACCACAAATCCTAAAAATCCCAGAAATCCACAAATCCCAGAAAACCATATCCCTGCAAACTAAAAATCCCAGGATTTATTTTGCACAGAGCCATCGTTGCAGTTAAAGCAGTGTCACATTAATTCTGCATTGCAGATGCAGCCTATTAGTGCCAACCACAAATCCCAGAAAACTACACATCCCAGAAAACTACAAATCCCCATGATTCCCACTGCATGGAGCGATCGGGGCAGTCGAAGGGGTGGTCAAGCTGCATCGATTCTGCATTGCAGATGCAGCCTAGGACCTACTGCAAGCTACAAATCCCGGCAAACTATAAATCCCAGGGCTTTCATCAATGCAGTTAATGGGGTTTCAAGCTGCATTAACTCTGCAGTAAATGCAGGGTTGTCCGGGTTGCATTTATTTATTAATCTGAATTAATTAATACCGTCCTTTTCTCCCAGTTTTGGAATAAATAGAGGATTGCAAATGCAACCCAGGCCTCTCCTGCAGGGCTGTCATTGGTTGCATTTTTTGGGGTAGGCTCTCGAACCCGCACCTTCTCGTTCTGGTAGGCCGTGACGGAAGTGAAGGCCATCTCCGGGAAAGTGAAGGTCTGGAAGGCGCTCCAACGGGCCGCTCCATCGCGGAAGTCCTCCACCCGGAGGACGTGGAAGCGGGGCTGGTATCGGTGCATGGAGTGGAGGATCACCTGTGGGGAATCGGAGGACAAATGCAGAAAATCATGAGGACAGGAAGGAGGATGATATATGGAATTTTAGTCCTGATTAATCATCTGCCTTCCCGCTTTCTCAGCTTCTTTTAAAAAGTCCCGGTTTCTCTCCTCTTCCTCCCGCCTTCGTCTTCAGCTTAATTCAGTTGCTGCAAACTGAAATTTCGAAATAAATCAAGGACGGAGAGGAGATAATTCAGAAGGTCATCTGGTCAGTTTGACCATAATGTGTCCCCTTTTTTTCAGCATTGAAAGATTTAGACACACACACACACACACACACACACACATATAATGGACATACGTGGCCTTGCTGGTCAAGTGTGTTGTTGGTCAGTTTCAGCTTTTGGAAGGAGACAACTTCCTTCGTCCAGTGGCCGCCCAAGGCCGGAGAGTCCGGGTGGACGTATGTCCGGCACGGAGGCTGGGTTTCGGCCTTGCCGGCCACTTCCCACCGGTCCTTGTTCCACTGGACAGGGAGAGAAATTTAATTTAATTTAATTTAATTTTAATTGATTTGATAGATATTATTCTATTGGATAATTAAGCGGCCAAATTATTTTACTAGGAACGAGATCAATAATCAATGGTTAATTGACATAAATCAATATGATAATTTATGTATCAATGTATTATTGAACATATGAAACCACTGAATGATTAATCAATTGCGTAATTAGTTTATTGTACTATTGGATTATTGAAAAAAATAATCAATGGAATGATTAATGCGTATTGATGAACTGGATAATTAGCATATTGAATTATTGCGCTATTAAATGGATGAAACAAATGATTAATGCATATCGTTCACTTGGGTAATTCATTTGTACAATTATTGGTTATTGATCGTATGAAACCCTTATTCTGACCTTGTATCGGAAATTATCGACGGGGACGAAATCGACCATCATGAGATATTTGGCGTGAGCGGTCAGTCCGGTCACTCTGACCTTGCACTGCGGAAACATCCTCCTGGCAATTAAATACCAAAAAACAGGGGGAAATAGTTAACATTTTCATCAGATGACCATCAGGTTTGTCTATCGCATGGATCAGACTAGATGACCCTAGGGTTCCCAAGCCGAAGCGGTCAGACTACATGACCACCCAGTTTTACTCCCACAGGGGTCAGACTAAATGTCCCTCGGATTTTTCTCTCTCAGGGGTGAGACTAGATGACCCTTCAGGTCTTTACACATAGGGGTCAGACTAGATGTCCTTCCATTTTTTTTCAGAGTGGTCAGACTAGATGTCCCTCTTTTTATATATATATATATATATATATATATATATATATATGGGTCAGACTAGATATCCATCCGGTTTTTTCCACATAGGGGTCAGACTAGATGTCCGTCCAGTTTCTTTTACATAAGGGTCAGACTAGATGACCCTCCAGTTTTTTTATATAGGGATCAGACTAGATGTCCCTACGTTTTTTTTTATTATAGGGGTCAGACTAGATATCCCATCGGGTTTTTTTATATAGGGGTGATACCAGATGTCCCTCCGGGTTTTTTTTATATAAGGGTCAGACTAGATGTCCCTCCGTTGTTTTTTTATAGAGGGGTGAGACTAGACACTGGACTCTTCATCAGGGAAAATGCACAAAATTCCCAAAATAAGCTTCCAAGGCTACACTGGGCTCTTCATCATGGAAAACATGACCCTCTTATTCCTCTCCCGTGGGGGTCAGTGTAAATGACCATCTGATTATTCTCCTGGTGGGCCCTAGATAGATGACCATCCGGTTCCTCTCCTGAAGGGGTCAGACTGGATGACCCTCCTCTTTCTCCTCCAAAGGGGTCAGACTAGATGACCCTCAGGTGTCCCTCCAAAGGGGTCAGACTAGATGACCCTCCGCTTCCTTGCCCACGGGGGTCCAAGGTGTGCTAGAACTCACCGTCCGGACTTGGTGATGACCATCTCTGTCCCTTCCTGGTGGAACTTCATCCAAAGGTCCCGATCCTCCAGAGTGACCACAACGCCATTTCGGCCGCCGATGGGAGACGGGGGTCCAGTTGGGGTCTCTGGACACGATGTGGCCCCTTTTTGGGAATTCAAAGGAAAGACAATCACAGGCTCTAGAGCTCCCTGGGAATCCTAAGTATGCCTCTCCCCTTGAACTACAAATCCCAGGAAGGTGGGTTGGTCTGGATGACCTCTATGTACCCCATCACTCAGATAGGAGACTTGAGGGATACCCAGACCTTTCTGGCCAGACTTTGAGAGCCTGAATATACCCCAATTCCTTAATTTGGACTTAATATCCCAGAATCCCCGGGCTTTTCTTTGGGGGAGGATGGGAGATGAAGTCCAAAAATGCCTTTTAACTGCGTCTTTAATGGCAGGAAGGACTTAAATTCGGGTGTTTTTTGTGTTTTCGGTGGAGTAAAAAATAAATAAATCCGGATATTTCAGGTGGCACTGCAGCACCCATCATCCCCCTGGCCAAGCTAAGGAAGGATCGATCATGGGTGACGTATGTATTAGCCTGGCATAAAAATCAGTTTTTGCCACTTTAATAATAGTAATAATTATAATAATAGAAATGGGTGGAAAGTCCAGTTCTTTGCTGGCATCACTATAGAACCCATCATCCCCCCCAAAAAAATAAATACTTACTAGGAGGAGATGATAGGAGTTGCAATCCTCACATTAAAATAAATAAATATTGTTGGACAATATATTTATATATTAACAAAATAAGATTTAGATAGATAGATAGATAATAATATATTATATTAATATAATAATCTTGATATATTAATAATAGATATAGAAGATAAATAATGAGTAATATATAGATATACTAATATATTAATATAATAGTATATTATAGATATAGATGATAGAAAATGGATAATATATATATATTAATAATATTACTAATATATTAATTATTATTATATTATTAATATGATGAATAGCATGATAGATAGATACAGATGATAGATAGATAATAGATAATATATTAATATAATAATATTGATATATTAATATGACATAGCTGATAGATGAATGATAATAATATATAGATAATATTAATAATATAATAATATAATAATAATAGATAAACAGGTAGTGATAAATAGCATGATAGCAATAGATGGTAAATAGATATATATTAATATGATTGATAATATATTAATATAATATCATAGGTATAGATGATAGATGAATAGATAATAATATAGATATATTATAATATAATACTAATACATTGGTAATATAATAATAGAGTAATAAATAGCGTGATAGATAGATATAGATGATAGATAGATGGATAGATAATATATTAATATAATATTGATATATTAATAATATTATAGATATAGATGATAGGTGTATAGATAATAATATAGGTATATTAATAATATACTAATACGTTAATAATATAATAATTGATAAATAGCGTGAAAAATAGATATAGATGATAGATATTATAATATAGTATTGATATATTAATAATATTATAGATACAGATGAATAGATAATATAGACATATTAATATAATACTAATACAATTAGTATTATATTAGTATAGAGTGATAGATAGATATAGATGATGGATAGATGGACAGACAATATATTAATATATTAATATAATATTGATATATTAATAATATAATATAGATAATAATCGATAATATATAGATCTATTAACAATATAACAATTCTAACATATTAATAATATAGTAATAATAATAATGACAGATAAGAGAGATAGATATTGATACGGTGATTATTGTGCTGTCAATTCTAATACTTTATTTCCCATTTATTTCCTGCTGGACTTAGGAAGAGGAAGAGGAAGAGGAAAAAGAAAAGGGAGGGTCACTCACCGGTCTGAGGGTCTTCCATCATAGTTTTCGGAGGAAACCCCAAAGACCTGCAAACTGAGGAAATTGGGCTGACCGCTTGGTCAGTCTGGATGACCGCTGGGTGCCCCTTCCTTCCTTCCTTCCTTCCTTCCTTCTCCTTTCTGCCTTTGGCTCAGCCGAAGGGAGACCCTTTTATGGAGGGAAGTTTGGGGGGGATGGAGAAGAGGATAATGGGAAATAAGGGGGGAATTAGGGGACACCCCCCCTTTTCACTTTCCTTTTTTTCCTTGCAATTAAAAGCCTCTCTTAATTGGGAGCTGGGGCTGATTTATCTTTTAAAAGCCAGAGTTTATGGCGGCAAATAAATGGGAAATTATGTTTCTCTCCTCCATCGCTGGACAAAGCGGGGCCTTTTTTGCTCTGGCCCCATAGAATATATATTTATATATATAATATTTGCAAGGAAATAATAATTTCATTTTTTAAAAATATTTCGTCGTACATTTTGGCCACCACCTCCTTCTTCTTCTTTTCCTTTTTTATTCCCTCGAAATAAATAAAATATAAAATGGCTTTTTCCCCCATAAAAAAATAAAGTCCCCAAATGGGATTTATTGACCGCTCAGTTTTAAGGGAAGCGGCCAAAGTGGGCCTTGGTGGGCCGTAGAAAAAAGGCATAAAATGGAAGGAGCAAATGGACATTTACTGAGTTTTGACCCATTACATCCCTTTTAAACGACCCATTTGCTCCATTAAAGCCCCATTAAACAAGGGTCCATTAGCCCTTCCGAAAACGGACGACAGACCCCCCAAACTCCCAGGTCCTCCGCCTCTTCAATATTTTGCTTTTAATCCTCCATTATTTAATGAAAGGGAAACTTAGGAAAACTTCTCCTCAAGGGTCAGTCTAGATGACCTTTAGGATATCTTTCCTTCAAGGGTCAGTCTAGATGGCCTTAGGATAACTTTCTCTCAAGGGTCAGTCTAGATGGCCTTGGGATAGCTTTCCCTCAAGGGTCAGTTTGATGGCCTTGGGATAGCTTTCCCTCAAGGGTCAGTCTAGATGACCTTTAGGATAACTTTCCCTCAAGGGTCAGTCTAGATAGCCTTAGGATATCTTTCCCTCAAGGGTCAATCTAGATGACTTTTAGGATAACATTCCCTCAAGGGTCAGTCTAGATGGTCTTAGGATAAAATCCCCTCAAGGGCCAGTCTAGATGGCCTTAGGATAACTTTCCCTCAAGGGTCAGTCTAGATGACCTTTACGATATCTGTCCCTCAAGGGTCAGTCTAGATGGCCTTAGGATAACTTTCCCTCAAGGGTCAGTCTAGATAACCTTTAGGATAGCTTTCCCTGAAGGGTCAGTCCAGATGGCCTTAGGATAACTTTCCCTCAAGGGTCAGTCCAGATGGCCTTAGGATATCTTTCCCTCAAGGGTCAGTCTAGATGACCTTTACGATATCTGTCCCTCAAGGGTCAGTCTAGATGACCTTTAGGATATCTTTCCCTCAAGGGTCAGTCTAGATGGCCTTAGGATATCTTTCCCTGAAGGGTCAGTCTAGATGACCTTTAGGATAACTTTCCCTCAAGGGTCAGTCTAGATGGCCTTAGGATATCTTTCCCTCAAGGGTCAGTCTAGATAACCTTTAGGATAACTTTCCCTCAAGGGTCAGTCTAGATTACCTTTAGGATATCTTTCCCTCAAGGGTCAGTCTAGATGGCCTTAGGATAACTTTCCCTCAAGGGTCAGTCTAGATGACCTTTAGGATATCTTTCCCTCAAGGGTCAGTCTAGATTGCCTTAGGATATCTTTCCCTCAAGGGTCAGTCTAGATGACCTTTAGGATATCTTTCCCTCAAGGGTCAGTCTAGATGGCCTTAGAATAACTTTCCCTCAAGGGTCAGTCTAGATGGCCTTAGGATAGCTTTCCCTCCAGGGTCAGTCTAGATAACCTTTAGGATATCTTTCCCTCAAGGGTCAGTCTAGATCAGTGGTAGGCAACCTTTCCCCTTTAAGGGCCGAGGGACTTCAGCTCCCAGAAGCCTCAGCCATGTTGGCCAATAGTCCCATGTTGGCCAATAGCTCCTGGGATTCTGGGAGCTGAAGTCCCTCGGCCCTTAAAGGGGAAAGGTTGCCTACCCCTGGTCTAGATGGTCTTAGGATATCTTTCCCTCAAGGGTCAGTCTAGATGACCTTTAGGATAGCTTTCCCTCAAGGGTCAGTCTAGATGACCTTTAGGATATCTTTCCCTCAAGGGTCAGTCTAGATGGCCTTAGGATAACTTTCCCTCAAGGGTCAGTCTAGATTACCTTTAGGATAACTTTCCCTCAAGGGTCAGTCTAGATGGCTTTAGGATAACTTTATCTCAAGGGTCAGTCTAGATGACCTTTAGGATAACTTTCCCTCAAGGGTCAGTCTAGATGGCCTTAGGATATCTTTCCCTCAAGGGTCAGTCTAGATGACCTTTAGGATAGCTTTCCCTCCAGGGTCAGTCTGGATGGCCTTAGGATATCTTTCCCTCAAGGGTCAGTCTAGATGACCTTTAGGATATCTTTCCCTCAAGGGTCAGTCTAGATGGCCTTAGAATAACTTTCCCTCAAGGGTCAGTCTAAGTGGCCTTAGGATATCTTTCTCTGTAGGGTCAGTCTAGATCACCTTCAGGAACCTCAAAAGTGCATAAAATTTATAAATAGTGAGACAATGGCTTTTAAATCCGTTCGATAACTATTGACGAAGCGATGCTTTTTTCCTTTTAATGCCCGACTCCTTTTAAACTGGAACTTAACAAGTTTTTAAAAGGACTAATTGCAGAAATAAATCCCAAGGAGCCGTCGTTTTTTTAAATACAAAAATACTCACAAATGGCCGAATTAAAAACCCTCTTAATTGCTTTTTGATGGGACACAATTAAGAAACGGAGGATAAAACGGGAATAAAAAATAAGATTATTATACAGAAAATCTCCTTTTTTCATTCGTCGTTTGCTTTGCGAATATTTATCCCGAACGAAACCCTGTTTTAGAAATGTTGTTGTTGTTATTATTATTATTATTCCAGTTTTCCTTGAGAGTTTAATCATTTCCTCCAATTAATTATCAACAAATCCACAAACGACAGAGAGGAACTAAATTTTCACTTTATTAGAAAAAAAGTATTATTATTATTATTATTAATTATTATTAATTATAATTATTATTTACATAAAAAGCTCTTCTGCAATTGCATTTTCTATTATTATTAATTATTTATTATTAATACTTCCCACAATCCCCCCAAAAGTAAATAATTTCCAAAAACAAGACCGATGATGATGATGATGATGATGCAATAAGGTATTTTTGTGCGCCAGCGTCTCCGTTTTTTGGCAAAACGAGCGGAAAAAGGAATGGATGGAAGGAGTGGTCACTCCGTCCATTTGTCCATCCATCCATACATTTGTCCATCTGTCCACCTTCAGGCGTCCATGTAGTCGTCCTCTTTGTCCGTCTCGCTCTCCAAAGAGGACTCTTGGCTGGACGGAAAAAGGAATGGATGGATGGATCGGTCACCCTGTCCGTCTGTCCACCTGTCCATCCATGTGTCCATTTGTCCATCTGTCCACCTTCAGGCATCCATGTAGTCGTCCTCTTTGTCCGTCTCGCTCTCCAAAGAGGACTCTTGGCTGGACGGAAAAAGGAATGGATGGATGGATCGGTCACCCTGTCCGTCTGTCCACCTGTCCATCCATGTGTCCATTTGTCCATCTGTCCACCTTCAGGCGTCCATGTAGTCGTCCTCTTTGTCCGTCTCGCTCTCCAAAGAGGACTCTTGGCTGGATGGAAAAAGGAATGGATGGATGGATCGGTCACTCTGTCCATCTGTCCATCCAAGTGTCCATTTGTCCATCTGTCCATCTTCAGGCGTCCATGTAGTCATCCTCTTTGTCCGTCTCGCTCTCCAAAGAGGACTCTTGGCTGGACGGAAAAAGGAATGGATGGATGGATCGGTCACCCTGTCCGTCTGTCCACCTGTCCATCCATGTGTCCATTTGTCCATCTGTCCACCTTCAGGCATCCATGTAGTCGTCCTCTTTGTCCGTCTCGCTCTCCAAAGAGGACTCTTGGCTGGACGGAAAAAGGAATGGATGGATGGATCGGTCACCCTGTCCGTCTGTCCACCTGTCCATCCATGTGTCCATTTGTCCATCTGTCCACCTTCAGGCGTCCATGTAGTCGTCCTCTTTGTCCGTCTCGCTCTCCAAAGAGGACTCTTGGCTGGACGGAAAAAGGAATGGATGGATGGATCGGTCACTCTGTCCATCCGTCCATCCATTTGTC
>JANUYF010000004.1:92500-152500 GCA_026167975.1 Phrynosoma blainvillii | reverse complement strand
GCGGCAGGAGGAGGAGGAGCGGGGGTCCGGTGGACGCCGCCATCTTGGCCTCCTTGGAGGATCTCAGGAGGGATTCAGGGGCCAAGGGGTCGGCGGCGGTCATCGCAATGGCGCTGGAGCCGGCGGCCGGAGGGGTCAGGGTCAACGAAGGGGGGGCCGCCACCGGGGTGGACGCTGGGTTGGTGATGGCAGGGAAGCCGGTGTCCTTGGGGTCTCTGGGATGCTTCGGGGTCGGAGGGGTGTCCCCTGCGCTCTGAGGAACAACAACAACAACAACAACAACAATAATGACCGTGAGGGTTAAAATTTTATCCATCCGTCCATCCATCCATTTACCCTTTCTACCCATCCGTCCGTCCGTCCATCTAATCTTCTCTCTAAAATACTACCTTTCCATCCATCTATAAATCCATCCACTATGCCTCTATCCATCCATCCAAAATTCTCACTATCCATCCATCCATCCATCCATCCATCCATCCATTTATTTATCAATACATCTGTTTATCTATCCATCCATCCATCCATCCATCAATCCATCAATCTATTTATCTATCCATCCATCCATCCATCCAAAGTATCTATCCATCTATAAATCCATCCACTATGTCCCTATCCATCCATCTAAAAATCTATCTCTCCATCCATTACGTACCTATCCCTCCATCTCTCTCTTTCTTTCTCTCTCTCTCTTTCTCCTTCCTTCCTTCCTTCCTTCCTTCCTTCCTTCCCTCCTTCCTCCATCTCTCTCTCCATCCATCTTTAACTGAAACAAACTTACCTAAAACAAACCTTGGGCAACAATACAACCAATACTAATTATATACTAATAATAATAACTTTGCTGTTACTTTGCATAGAAGCCTGGTCAAGTTGCCCAACCCTCCGTCCACTCCCAAAATGGCCGCCAGGGTCAGGGGTCGGAGGGGTCTGCCGCACGGACCGTGGGGTGACCCACCTGCTTTTGGGCCGCGGCGCAGACGTGGACCTGGCAAAACTTCACGGCCTGCTCCAGCGCGGCTTCTTCGTCCACCTGCGGGGAGAAATGACCCCCCAAAATGGACGTTGGACGAGGAACTGTCCAGTGGCCATCATCAAGGCATCGGTCACCTCCCCCTCCTCCGGCCGGATAATCTGGGACCCCTGCGTCCCGCGACCCGACTTACTTGCTTGATCAGCATATACGTCTCGGACATGATCTTCTCGATCTTGCCCAGGTCGTAGGTCATGACCTTCTGCCCGTGTTGCCACACCCGGTAGGCGTCCAGCAGCAGCGTCTTCCCGGACTCGGTGTCCTCCATCAGCTTCCGCTTCCGGGCTGGCCTCGCGATGGCGGCGGTGGCGGCGGCACTTTCCTCGCGGTGCGCCGTGGGGTGGACTTTCGCCGCGTCCATCGGCGGAGGTGGGTAGTGCCTAGAGCCGATGGTCAGCTCCTCGAGAGAAAGTTCGGGCGTCCGGCTCTCAGGGGTCTTCTCCTTGGGCCCCCGGACAGCCAGACCCTGGCTTTTGTGGGGCAGAGCGTCCATTTTCTCGGGGTCCGTGGGACAGTCCTCAAAGTCCATGGGTTCGGACCGAGAGGCGGTCATCTCCCCCCTCGTCGCGTCCTGTTTGGCCTCCATAGCGGTGTGGGCAGTGAGAGGCGGAGGCTGACCGGTGGTAGTGGTGGCGGCCCCCTCGACCGTCACGGACCCTCCCTTGGACAGAGCGGCCGTCTTTTGGGGGAGGGCTTCTTGACCCTCTTCGGCGCCGGTCTTGCCGGAGACGTCGGTGGTCATCTTGGGTCCACCACGCTTGGGGTCCTGGTCATCGGAGCCCTTTGGGGGAAAGCGAGGAGAAGAAGGGTCAGTCGGGTCGGGACGAGGGCAATTGTAATAATTGGGGTCCCCAATTTCGGACCAGGAAATCCCGAAATCCTGGGGGACCCCTCCTCCTTACCTGTGTGATCTCACTGAGCGTCTCCTCTAAGGCCAGGACCGTCAGGACAAAGGCTTGCTGGGCCAGGACTTGACGGTCAGCATCCCGAAGGTACTTCCTGCCAAGGACAAAACGGGGGTCAGTCGGTCAGTTGGTCAGTCGGTGGGACTTTTCCGTTGGGATCTCTCTCTCTCTCTCCCTCCCCCCCGCTTCTCTTCCTTTTCCCCCTTCCCTTCTTTTTCCCCCCGTTTTCCGTCTCTCACTTTCCCTGGTCGGGGGTCCTCTGGAGCATGGAGGACACCTTGAGGAGGGTGTTGTAGTCCTTCAGCTGGGAAAGGACCTTCAGGAGAAGGACGATGGAGCGGTTCATGTGAGAGGCGAAGCTGCCCGGACGGTCGATCTCATCCACGGGGATCCGCCAGATTCCCTGCCAGAGAGAAAGAACGAGGGACGGACGGAGGTCAAAGGGGAGACCGCAGAGGAAAGGTCTATAAAACTACAAATCCCAACCTGGTGAGACGGGTCCCCCCCAATAAATAAATAAATAAATAAATAAAATAAGTGATGTTCTCGTTGATCTCAAAAACGGGGATCGGAAACGGGAATAAAAAACGAAGATCGAAAACGAGGATCATAAATGATAGAAAACGAGGATCAAAAATGGGCATCGAAAAGGAGGACTGAAAACGGGGATCGAAAAAGAGGATCGAAAATAAAAAGGGGATCGAAAATGGGGATCATTTATATTAGTAATATTAGTTACTAATTAAGAGTCACAGAAACCTAGAAATGGGAAGGACCCCCAAAGGCCTTCTAGTCCAAGCGGGGTTGGACTAGATGATCCTCGGAGGGTCCCCCTTTGACTCTTCGGACCCTAATTAAAACCTCCAAAATGAGAGAGCCTCCAATTGAAGGGGGGGCTAGAAGGGTACCCCAAAAGAGAAGGGAAATGACACCCCCAAATGAGGGACACCCCCAAAGGAAATGGGGGAAGAGGTGGACACCCCGAAAGGAGAGGAAGAGGGACACCCCCAAAACAAAGAAGGGAAGTGGTGCACCCCCAAAAGGAGAGTGGGACATCCCCAAATCAGAGAGAAAAGCAAGACACCCCTGAAATGAGAGCGAAGAGAGACAGCCCCCCAAAAATGGGGAGAAGAGGGGCAACCCCAAATGAGAGAGGGACACCCCAAAAATAGAGAAGGGGAAAGAGGGACCTCCCCAAAAGGGCAAAGGCAAGGGAAGAGAATGGAAAGGCCACCCCAAAAACAGGAGGGGGAGAAGGGTACCCTGCAAAAAAGGGGTAACCCAGAAATAGAGGGGGAAAGGGACACCCCAAAAGCAAAGGGGATCTCCCCCAAAGCAGCAAGATATCCCCCCCAAAGGAAAAGGAACACCCCAAAAATATAAAGGGATAGGAATCTATGTGTATATGAATTAGGGAAGGGGGGACCACCAAAAAAAGGGAGGGGAGAGGGAGAGCCCCCCCAAAAGAAAGACCAAAAAGGTTACCCCAAAGGAGGATGTTACCCCAAAAAGAGAAAGGAGGAGAGAGGCACCCCCAAAATAGAGGGGGAAGAGGGAATACCCCCAAAAAGGACCGCCCAAAAAACAAAGGGGGAGTAGGACACCCCCAAATGAGAAGAAAAGGAAGGGAAGAAGGAAGAGAGGGGAAGAGGAGGAAAAGGAATACCCCCAAAAGGAAGGATGGGGGCACCCCCCCAAGAGGAGAAGGAAGACACCCCCAAAAGGAAAGGGAGGGGGAAGGTCACCCCCAAAAAAACAGCAGGAGGGGGGAGGGACACCCCCAAAAGAGAAAGGCATTAACTCCAAAGGAAGGGGAGGGGGAAATAGGGAAAAGGAGAAGGAAGGAAGGGAAGGACACCCCCCCCAAAGGTTGAGGGGGAGTTGGACACCCCCTAAATGAGAGAGAGGGGTAACTCCAAAGGAGGGGGGAGAGAGACACCCAAAAAAGAGAAGGACAAAGGAAGGAAGGAAGGGGGCACCCCCAAAAGGAAGAGGGGGAGTAGGACACCCCCAAGGGGGGGGAAAGCATGGAGACACCCCCAAACGGGGGAAAAAGCGAGGGAGGGGGACTTCCCTCCGCTGACCAGCTCCCCTTTTCCCAGACTCCCCCCAAAAGTTCTCACCATGGCGGCTGTCTGGAGGGGGAGCAGACTCCCCCCTCCTCCTCCTCCCCCGTTCTCCGTGGGTGGTCTTCGCGGGTGGCCCCCTCCCCTCCCCCTCCCCCTCCTTGGATGCCGCGGATTCCATCCCCCTCCCCTCTCCTGGGAGGGTCATGTGACTCCCCTCAGTCTCCACCCACAAAAAGGAGGGAGGGGAGCATCAGCATCAATGTTTATAAACATGCGCAAATTTTCACGCGTACGCAAAAAATATATTTTAAAAAACCCAGACGTGCAATTTGTAACTTATGCCATATATGCAATTTTTTAAAGTGTGTGCAATTTATATATATATATATATATATATATATATATATATATATATGTATGTAATTTTTAAGCGCATACAGTTTTTTAAATACACACAAATTACGCATATGCGTTTTTAAAGCGCATGCAGTTTTTAAGCCTACGCGGTTTTTAAATTGGGTGCTTTTCCTCATATATATATATATATATACACACACACACACACACATACACACATATATACATATATTTGAGTGTGTTTGTGCGATACGTACGTTGAAGAAGTTTGTCTTGTTTCTCTCGCAGAAGAGCCCTTGCGCAGGCATGTGCGCCAGCGTCTGCCAAGGGAGAGCGCTCCCCAAAAGGACGTCCCGCGCCCAATGAAGGTTCTGCAGGAAGAAAGAAAGAACGAATGAATGAATGAAAGAACGAATTAAAGAATGAACGAATGAAAGAAAGAACGAAAGAAAGAACGAATGAATGAAAGAAAGAACGAATGAAAGAAAGAAAGAATGAAAGAATGTAAGAAAGAACGAATGAAAGAACGAATGAAAGAAAGAAAGAACAAAAGAAAAAAAGAACAAATGAAAGAAAGAACGAATGAATTAAAGAATGAATGAAAGAAAGAAAACGAAAGAATGAACGAAAGAAAGAAAGAAAGAATGAAGGAACAAAGGGAAGGGAAGGAGGAGAGAGAGAATGGGGAAGGAAGGAAGGATAGAGAGATAGATGGAGGGAAGGAAGGAAGGAAAAAGGGAGGAAGGAGAGAAGAAAGATATTTATGGAAGGAAGGAAGGATGGAGAGATGGATGGGAAGGATGGAGGGAAGGAAAGAAGGAAGGAAAGGAGAGAAGAAAGATATGTATGGAAGGAAGGAAGGAAGGAGAGAAGAAAGATATGTATGGAAGGAAGGAAGGGAGGAGGGAAAAAAAGAAGGGAGGGAGGGAGGGAGGAAAAGAAGGAAGAGAAAAAGGGAAGAAAGAATGAAAGAGGGAAACAAGGAAAGAAGGAGTAAGAAGGAAGGAAGGAAGGAAGGAAGGAAGGAAGGAAGGAAGGAGGGAGGGAGAGTAGAAAAGAAGGAAACAAATAAAGGAAGAAGAGGAAGAAGAAGGGAAAGGGCAAAAAGAAAGGAAAGGAAAGAAAGCAAGAAAGCAAGAAAGAGAAGAGAGAGGAAAGAAGAGAAGGAATGAAGGGGGAGAGGGACACCCCCAAAAGAAACGAAGGATGAGAAGAAAAGAAAGGAAGGAAGGAAGGAGAAAGAGAAGGCCAGGGGGACCCCCCTCCATTGCGCCATGTGGCCCCCGTCCCCCATGGGCGGGGCTGACCTTGTGGGCGGGGCTGACCTTGTGGGCGGGGCCATAGGCGTAGAGGAAGGCCAGGCGGTAGAGGCTCTTGTAGTGCTGGGGGAAGCGGCTGAGGCAGAGCCGGAAGGCGCTTACGCAGAGATCTGTCAGGACGCGGCGGCGCTCCTCGCGGTCGGCCGGAAGCCCCCGGGGGAAGGGGGGGTCTGCGCAGGGCTCCCCCCGAGGACCTCCCCCTCCTCCGCGCCTGGGCTCCCCCTGCGATGGGGATGGTGACGGAGATGGAGAGGGTGCCTTTGGGGCACGGGGGGACACCCCAGGCGGTCCCCCGGGGGCCTCAGGCAGCGGCGGCTTCGGGTTGGACACAGGGGGGCACGACTCCCCCGCGGCCTCCTCCGGCTTCCCTGGAGCGGTCTCCCTCGCAGGGTTGGCGGCATTGGTGGCCTCCGAGGAGGCCTTCCTCTCCAGGAAAGTCTTCTTGCCGCCATCTTGGGAAGCGGCGTCCGTCTCCGCGAAGACGTCCTGCGTCGAGTTCGAGTCGGAGAGGACCACGGCGGCGCTGTCCTGGCTGCGGTCTGCGGAAAGGAGGACATGGAAAATAAAACGAGGACGGAGGGAAATAAAATATCGAGTATTGGTTATCGAGTATTGAGTATCGATTTCCCCATCGTTTTACGCATTCCTTTGCTAATTTCTGGCCCTTTTCCCCGTTTTGCAAGCGATTCACGCATTTCCGAAGGCGAAAGCGTGTGCAGCGGATGAATTTTAAAGCACTTTCCGGAAGCAAAGTGGGTCTCTCCTCCTCCTCTTCCTCTCCTCTGGCTGGATTTTGAATTTGCATTTTTTGGGGGGAAAAAATCAAATTTTTTAAAGAAAGAATTATTTTTCAAATTTTGAAATTTGAAATTTAAATTTTTTTCGAATTTTGAAGTTGGAAATTTGAAAACTTTTGAAAATTTGAAATTGAATTTGCTGGACTTCTCGTGTTGTTTTTGGGTTAAGAGCTGTACGGGGGGGGGGAAGGTGAAATGGGCCCCGGATTCGAATCATGCACAGCGTGCAAGGATCGCCGAAGATAGTGAGAAAACGGTTGGAAATGGGTATTATTTTGGAGGAAAAGGATGAAAAGCAGCGTGGAAAAGGGACAAGGCGGGAAGGCGAGGGTGGTAGCGGGTGCGAAAATCGAGAGAGAAAACGGAACGGGAAATCCAGAATGAAAATTTCAGCAAGGCTGCGTCTTCGGAAAAAAGGCACGCAATTAATTATGCGGTTAACGCTGGAATCCAGGTTCAAATATAAAAGCCAGAGAGGAAAATACGGACAAAAATACATAGAGAGAGAGAGAGAGAGAGAGAGAAATTGCTTAAAACGGAGGAAAAACAGGGTTGATCTGGAATAGAAATTTCTTATCAAGGGAATATTCTGAATTTGTTATAATAACAATAATAATAATATGTATTAATATTTTAAAATGATCTCCATTTGCACACATAAATTTGTTAGCAGAGGAATATTCCCAATATGTAATAATAATAATAATAATAATGCGCATTAATATTTTAAAATAATCTCCATTTGCACACAGAAATTCCTTAGCAGAGGAATATTCCAAATTTGTAATAATAATAATAATAATAATAATAATAATAAAACTGTTATAAGTTTGCATTGCAAAACTAAGAAATTAAGTTTATAAAACTGTTTTAAGTTTGCATTGCAAAACAAAGAATTTCAGTTTGTAAAATGGTTTAAATTTACATTGCAAAATGAACAAATTCAGTTTATAAAACTGTTTTAACTTTGCATTTGAAAACGAACAATTTCAGTTCATAAAACTTTTTAAGTTAATAAAACTATTTTAAGTTTGCATTGCAAAAATAAGAAATTAAGTTTATAAAACTGTCTTAAGTTTGTATCCCAAAACGACGAATTTCGTTTATAAAATAGTTTTAAATTTGCATTTGAAAACGAAGAAATTCAATTTATAAAACTGTTTTAACTTTGCATTTGAAAACAAAAAATTTCAGTTCATAAAACTCTTTTCAGTTTGCATTTCAAAACAGAATTATCCATTTACAAAAACTGTTTCAAGTTTGCATTTCAAACCAAAGAAATTTCATTTCAAGTTTGCATTTCCAAATAACCGATTTGAGTTGTTGTTTAAAACTGATTGTAGCATAAAAATAAAATAAAACAAATTTTTTAAAAAACAAAATTAACTAATAAAAAAATTAATTAAAAAATTAGTTAAAATTAACTATTTTTTTTAATAATTCTTTTTAAAAACGGTTCAGTGATTGTCGTTGATTATAAGCTTAGTTTCTATTCCGAAATAAACTGTTTTGGTCGGCGTTGTCGTTGTTTTAAAAAAGAATTGCAACGTTATTTTATTTTCCAGATTCAAAGCATTTTATAGAAAAAATTTGGATGCGTCGCTCGAGAAAGCAAGCCAAGTTGCGTTAAAAAATTAATTAAATTTTTTTAAATAAAGAAAGCAAGGAGGAGAGAAATTAAGCGTTCTTTTCGGCTCTTTTAAAAACAGGTTTTGGAAGGGTTTAAAAAGGCAACACCTGCAGTATTGGTAAAAAGGAATATGAAGGCACAAGACGGTAAAATATCATTATATACATATATAATATATACATATATATGTGTGTGTGTGTGTATTATATATATATATATATATATATATGTGAAATAATAATGAGTTGTATAAAGAGGAGATAGAAAAATTAAGTGGGAAGAGCAAATTTTATTTTCTGTCAAACAAAAGAAAGGACACAGCATGCATTTTTATTTTTCTGGAAATTTCTTGCCAACTTTCCAAACTAATATACAGTGGTACCTCGACATACGAGTTTAATTCGTTCCGTAACCTTGCTCGTATCTCAAATTGCTCGTATCTCAAAGCATCTCAATTTTCCCCATTGAAATTAATTGAAATGTAGTGTGCGGTGTAGTGTGCGATTCCTCGTATCTCAAATCTTGCTCTCATCTCAAAGCAAAATATCGCTCGCTCGGCGGCTCGTATCTCAAAACACTCGTATATCAGGGCACTCTTATGTCGAGGTACCACTGTATATGTATGGATATAGGTATGTGTGTGTGTGTGTATATATATATATATATATCAGGGGTAGGCAACCTTTTTTCCCCTTTAAGGGCCAAGGAGGGACTTCAGCTCCCAGAATCCCAGGAGCTATTGGCCAACATGGGACTATTATAGGCCAACATGGCTGAGGCTTCTGGGAGCTGAAGTCCCTCGGCCCTTAAAGGGGAAAAAAGGTCGCCTACCCCTGATATATAAAATGTATTTGGCACTCATCTTTAAGAGATTGCGTCACAAGGGATGGAACAGAAATAATAATATTAATATTAATATTAATAATAATAATAATAATGATAAATATTATTAAGCTTCATTTATTACTATTATTATCACTATTATTATTATTATTATTATTATTATTATTATTATTATTATTATTATTATGCTATATATCTAAGGAAATAGGAAATTTCTATCATCTATTTCCGCCGAGTTTGCGGAAAAAGAGAATTAATAGAGGAAGAAAAGAGGAGGAAGGAAGAGGAAAAGGAAGAAAAACAGAGTCCATGTGGAGTAGTTACTTCCTACGAAAACGATATTTAACGCTGCCGTTGATGACGCCGACGACGCCGTTTCATCCGCAGACTTAATTTTTTAAAAAATTTACTTGATTATTTATTTAATTCCAGAAATTTAGGATGTCCAGGAAACCTGGACAAAAATCCCCAGCCAGCCATAAATAATTTACAATTGTAATAATTTATAATAACGATAATAATAATAATTATTAACAAAAAGTCCGGTGGCTGCGCAACAACGGCGGCATGCGCTGTGTACGAAATGAGCTGAGCAACATTGCCTGTGTCACCTTTCCAGACCCTTCCTCCGTGAAAGCGGCAAGCGAATGGACTGGCTCCCGTTGTTTTATCGATCGATCGATCGATCGATCGATCAATTATCTATCTCCCCGCTCCCAGATATCCTCCCCCGTCCCCCCGAAATCCTCCTCCTCCTCCGAGGGCCGGCGTTATTGAGAACAGGGACTGTACCATCCGTAGCGGCCTGCGGGCGGCTTTTTTTACATTTGACGTAATCGTGGTCAAGCGGTGTGGCTGCATAAGGTGGGGAAGTCAGACCTGGGCCGGAGGACAAGGAGGACGAGGAGGACGAGGAGGAGGACAGCAGCGAGGTCCCCGCGCCCGGCGCCATCCCCGCCACCGTCGAGGAGTGCGAGTCTTCGTCCGCCAGGCACAGCTTTTCCCTATGGAAAAACAATACAGATCAATCAATCGATCAATCCATCAATAACCACCTCTTCACCCCAACCAGATGGACACTCTTTCTAGTAATCCATCAATCAATCCATCAATCAATCAATCTACCTCCTGTTTCTCTCAAACAAGATGGACACTCTTTCTATCAATCAATCAATCAATCAATATGCCATCTCTTCACCCCAATCAGATGGACACTCTTTCTAGTAATCAATCCATCAATCAATCAATCTACCTCCTGTTTCTCTCAAACAAGATGGACACTCTTTCTATCAATCAATCAATCAATCAATCAATCAATATGCCATCTCTTCACCCCAATCAGATGGACACTCTTTCTAGTAATCAATCCATCAATCAATCAATCAATATGCCACCTGTTTCTCCCAACAAGATGGACACTTTAAATCAATCCATCAATCAATTAATCATACGCCGCCTATTCCCCCAAACAAGATGGATGCTCTTTCTATCAATCAATCAATCAGCCACCTGTTCCCCCTAACAAAATGGACACACTCTCTATAATCAATCGATCAATCAATATGCCAGCTGTTCATCCCAACAAGATAGATTCTCTTTCTGTCAATCAATCAATCACTGAAGGAAGGGGAAGAGATGGTAAAAAAGTAAGGAGGAAAAAGGGAAGGAAGGAGAGAAGGAAGGAAAGATGGACAGAGGAAGGAAGAGCAAAGGAAGGAAGGGAAAGGAAAGGAAAAGAAAAGAAAGGAAGGAAAAATGGAAGGATGAAAAAAGGAAGGAAACAAGGAAAGAAAACTAAGGAAAAGAAGGAAGGAGGAAAGAAAGAAGGAAGGAAAGAGAGAAGATATGGGAAAAGGGATAAAGGAAAGAAGAAATGAAGGAAAAAGGCAGGGAGGAAAGAAGGAAGGAAACACAGAAGGAGAGAAGGTATGAAAGAAAGAAAGAAAGAAAGAAGGAAGGAAGGAAGGAAGGAAGGAAGGAAATGGGATGGGAAGGAGGAAGTGGGCGTTTCTGGCGCATGTTCTCCTTCTAGGGATCCGCGCTTCTTCGCTCACTTTTCGGCCGTTTTCGGGGTGTTCTTCTCCTCGCCCCGGGCGAAGGGTCCCTCGGCCGCCTCCTTCATGAAAGTGACCAGCACCTCTGCGTCCACTCCGGGGGGGTCAGGGGTCCCCACCAGCTTCAAGATGGAGGCGTGCAGACGGAAGTAAACCTGGCGCCACAGGAAGACGGGAAAATGTTGTGAAACACCTTCTTTCTCCTCTGGGGGGGGGGAACACACAAACCATGCAAAGCCGCCATTTTGTCCCTCGCCAGAGGGTTCTGGCGTGGCGTGGCGTGGTCCGCGTTTTGCGTTCTATCTTTTGTACCTCGAGGGCCTCCATGGCCAGCTCCGGAGGGTTGTGGTAGTGGATCTTCTTGGGGTAGCGGGCGGCCTCTTCGTGGAGGAAGTGACCGGCCTGTTTGTAGTGGACCAGGTACGCCAGCGGCGGCTCCTGGCGCTTTTCCGCGATCTTGCCCAGCATGTAATGGATCAGCCACTCCTCCTCGTCCCCGTCCCCTTCGCAGCGCGACGCAGAGGAGAAGCAGTGCTGCGCCGTCTCCAACATGGCGTCACGGCGCTCCTCCATCTGCGGCGATTGCGGCGGCCGGGATACGGAAAAAACGGGGAGGAAACACACAGCAGCCAGGTTAAGCGTTGCAAGAAAATGGACACCAGGTGAAACACTAAATAACAGTCATCTGTCCACCTCCGTCCCCCGTTCGCGGGCTCCGAGTTCACGGTTGCGCTCTTCGCGGGAAAAGACAAGGGCTACAGATTAAATGGCGGCGCCATTGGTTTGAATGGGGCAAGCCACCATTTTCACAGGATCAGGGATGGATCCACCGTGAATTGTGAGGGGCAACTCTAATCCCCCTAAACTGAATTAAAATTAAAGTAAAATTGAAATAAATAATCCATAAATAATAATAATCCATATAAACATATGAGGACATATATATATATATATATATATTCTATGATTCTATGATTCTATATATATATATATATATATATATATATATATATATATATACACATATAATGATATATATATAGATATACACATAATTATATATATATATATATATATATATGGACATAGATATATATTTATAAAACGGTATAGATATATATCTATATAAGGACATAGATATAAATCTGTATAATGATATATACATATAATGGTATATATATAATGATATATTCGTATAATGGTATATATCTATATGGCCACCCCTCCGTCCTCCCTTGTGTCCTGACCTGCTGGACCACCTCAGTGGGCAGTTCGGCCTCCCATTGCTTGAGCTGGCGCGAGGCGAAGGAGTGGAGCGCGTAGGAGATGGTCCCGTATTCGATCCAGAGCGAGAGGTTGGAGCTGTCGATCTCCAGCGCCCGCTTGAAGCAGTTCAGCACTGGATTCGAATGCTTCCAGACGGGGCCATCGCTCTTCAGCTCGTTCGAGTTCAGCTTGTCCTGGATGCGGCTGGCCCGCGCCAGCGCCATCCCCGCCCACGAGTCGAACCTGCGCATAAAGACGGACTGCGCTATCCCATTGCTATTCCCACCGCCACCGCCACCACCGCAAAAATGGTGGCTGGCGTATATTTGAGCCCCGTTAAAATGAATGGTGTGCGCGCCCATGGGCTCTGCGCAATTGCGCACGCCGCCATTATGTCCCTCTCTGCTGGTCCCCCCAAGAAGAGTGGGACGGCGGGCGCGAATTGCGTAAATGGGGAGGGAAAAGCGCAATTTTCTCCGCTTTGGGTAAATGCGCGCCCCGACCTGTTTGGGCAGACGCAGATGTCGTGCATGTAGAACTTGATGGCCTTGGCCTGCTCCTTGTTCTTGAAATGGTAATCCGCCAAGAGATAGTAGAGCTCCGTCACGACCGGAGGACAGGCGTCCGCCCCTTCCGGAAGGGCAGGGACCTGCGCAAAAACACATTACGAGAATATTATGAACAATAATAAATAAATAATAATAATAATAATAAGTAAAATATATTTCTATCCCACCCCTCTGCAGCGCAATAGGGGGAAATGCCGATTATTTGCAGAGGACATCCCTCTCTGGATACCGAAATACATCCCATTAAATACAACGGCATCGTAAAACGGGTGTCCCTTATATAAAGTGGCAAAAATCAAGGAGTTTTTTTTCCAAATATTTTAAAAAATATTTTCAAACCTTGGATGGTAGAATCCATGGATTTATATATCACATATATCTCATATACATATATATATATAACTTTTTAATATATATATATATATATATATATATATATATATATCATATACATGTCATATATATACATACATCTAATCTTGTATATATGCCATATATATATATCTTATATATATATATATATATCATATATATCATATCATATAAATATCTTATATACATTATATATATATATATTTATATCCCGCCCCTCTGCAGAGCAATTGGGGCAGCTTACAACATTAAAATTTCCATACATATATATACACATACATACACACACACAATTATGTATATACAATTATATATATATAATTAATAACTATCATCCATAATTACTCCCCTTTCCAAGGACGTATCCCACCTTGATCCGTAAGTATCCGGGACTCGCAAAGTCCCCCGTCCAATGGGAGACCTCCTTGGGGTTCGTAAGGAGGATACGCGACTCCTCCAACAAAATGGAGGCCGCGTGTGTGCGTGCCTCTTGCGCAGAACGCACCCCATTACGAGGGGGGAGGCGTAGCAAAAGGGGGACCGCCCCCTGGCCGCCATCTTTGTGGTGACGCACCTTGCTGAGTGTCCCTTCGATGTACCCGGAGAGCTCCTCCATCCGCAGGGAGGGCTTGTCCGTCCGGGGCACGATGGTGGCCATTTTCTTGAGGAGGTTGGCCAGGTCGGCCGAGACGGTGCTGGTCTTGTAGCTGTCGAACTCCGGAAGGGTCTTGGGTTTGAAATACTCGAACATGAAGAGGGCTTCTGGCCAGGCCAGGTCCACCTGGAAGAAGGGGAAGGGGGTCACGGAGGAAGGGGGGGCCACTACGGCCGCCGATCAAGGACTTCCGGTTGTGGGTGCGAGGGTCTCCGTGGCACTCACCTGTTGGGTGGAGTGTTCCTCCAGGTAGCGGGCCTTGCTCTTCTTGCTGGGGTAGCCATAAAGGCAGTAGAAGCACTGCTCCAGCGCCGTCTCCAGCTCCTCTTTGTACGGGTGAGTGTCCTCCGAAGTGGAGGCCGCCAGCTCCTTTTGCAGAACACGGACCTGCAGGGAACGGACCCGCAATCGAGTCACGACCGCTCTTAAAACAATGGGGGTCTACCCTCACCCTAACCTCTGGGGAACAGACCCGCAATCAAGTCTTGACCGTTCTTAAAACAAGAGTATCTATCCTAACCCTAGCCCTAATCTCCGGGAAACGGACCCACAATCAAGTCACAACTGCTCTTAAAATGAGGCATATCTAACCTAACCCTAACCCCTAACCTACGGGGAACGGACTCGCAACTGAGTCATGACCGCGTGTCTACCCTAACCCTAATCCTAACCTTTGGGAATGGACCCGCAATCGAGTCACGACCACTTAAAATGAATGGCGTCTACCCTAACCCCAACCCTAACCCTAACCTTCACTACTAAGAAATCCAGCCAGAAAGGTGTGAGGGAAACCCGTTTTTCTCCCTCCCAAAATGGCGGAGACTCACGTAGAATTTGAGGAGGGCCCCGTCTGAGTTGCAGCACCAGGACCGCCGCCCAAGGTATTCGTGGGCCGTGTTGAGCAACATGAGGGACGGCGGCAGCAAGGGGGAGTCTGGCGACCGCGCCCCTATGATGGAAAAATGGCGTAAGGCGCCGGAAGGCAGAGTTAGGACCGTAAAAGAAAATACAAGAGACTTGAAAGCATACGGGGGTTATTAACGGCAAAGAGGAGTCCGCTACCTGCTTATGGATGTCCCATCATCCCCTTCTTACCTTCCTCGCTGATGCTCTGCTGCAGCGGCAGCTGGTCTTCCTCTTCATCCGGCGTGCGTCCCGGCGTTCGTGCGCCGCCAGCCTGTTCCTCGCGCTGAATGACACGATGGAGGATAATCCATGGGAGGACGGAGGACACGAAGGGGTCCTTGCTCTCCTCGGGAACGGCCATGCTGCAGTCAATGATCTGCTCCGGAATCAATCAATCAATCAATTTGAGTTATTCAGTGAATTTACAGATTTAATATTAAATCAAAATTAAATTGTTAAAATTACGGAAGGGGATTTACCTGGATGAGGTTGTTGGTCAGCCGCACGAGGCTGGGCAGGGCGGCCGGACCGTCGAGGGCGGCGTTGTCCGCATAGAGCGCGGCGTCGATACCGCGCAGCAGCTGCGTCAGGGTGGCCACCCACTCCTCCTTGGCGGAGGACTCGCTCACGTTGACCATCTGCTGGAAAGCCTCGTTCAGGGCCACCTCTGAGCACTCCAGGCACTGGCCAAAGTCCTTCAGCTTCAGGAGAGAGTCCTGTGCAAAACAACAACAAAAACAACGGGGGAACCGTTAACAAAAACGAGAAACGGGAAAAAGCGGGATTTAGTTGCCAAAACGAGACCGCTGTCCCTGTTCCGATTGACCCGTAAATTCCACTCCAGATGTGCGTCACCATTTTCCTTTCGGGGATTAAGAGTGTGCGACTTGCCAAGAGGTTTCCGTGATTCGAACTCGAGTCTGCGCATCCAGCACCCAAAGCACTACATCTAATAATTACCCACCTTCCTAAATTTACGCAGGAAAAAGCCAAGGGAGGTCAGACATTCAACCAAGATCCCCCTTCGATTACAGCTACGGGTCTCTAAACCCCGTAAAGTCCAATTTTCTACCTGTTACGAGTTCAAGAGAGCTGAGGGGCGGCCACCAAGAAGTCCCTCTCCTGCATGCCCAGAAGCCAAATAATTTAATTTATTACGGCAAATAACCTGCATAGTAATTCGCACACGCCATGATCAAAATGGTGGCAAAGGGGATCAAAAATCCTTAAAAACCCGTCCGGGAGATACGGTCCATCAGATAACTCAGACCGGAACCGGATATTTGGTTTTCTAGATTGTTCTCTAGGACTAGATCTGTGAACCGTAACTAATTTGTGGGATTGTACAGTAATAATAATATCTTTCGAACCGTCCCTGCAACCGTCCGCAGATCTCGGAGCGCGGATCAGTTTCCGGCCGGCCGCTCGCTCGCTCACTCTGCAAGGATGGGTCCGACATGGACTCTTCCGGAAGTAATTTGGGTCGCGGTTGCGTCGGGGAAGCTGACCGCGCGCACACGCACCTGGAGCAAGAGCAGCTGAGCCGGACGCTCGGGGATGGACATGACGAAGTCGAGGTGCTTTGTCCGGCTGCCGTATCCGCTGAAGGACAGCGTCGGCCGGAGGAGCGCCACCACTGACCGGAAGTCTCCGGATTCGTAGAGGCGCTGGATCTCCTCCAAGGACTGGCAGCGCTCCAGGGATTTCAGGTTCTTCTCAATCTGTAAACGGAACACAGGGAGGGAGTTCTAGAGCCCGGCTGCCAAGCGGGATCCCGCATCTCTCGCACCTGGCGCCACCGCCATACCTCTTCCAGGGAGACCACCGAGTCGAGGTGGAGGTTGGGAAGCGTGACCACCAGGGTCTCCTCACCGTGGGAGGCGCTCTGGAGCATCTCTGTGCAGACGTCGTAGTTCTCCAGGGCCTGGTCCGTATCCCCCTGTGGGGAGAAGAAGAGGCGGTTCCTCGCACTCGGAACCCGTGCCCCACCACATCCGCCATTTCCGTTCTGTTCACCGGATCGTTCCCCCATCCGAAACAGCCTTCGTGAATCAGACCACGGTCCCTCCTCCTCCTCCTCCTCCCTGATTAGCCTTGTTAGCACTAGGGATGATGGGACTCCCAGTCCAGAACTGGACTTACCAGCAGTTGGGAAAGCTGCTGATTGGTTTCGTGACCTGCCCAAATTGGCTCTTCAACATGGCCGCCCAAATATCCCAAAGAGCCATTCCCGAACTTTAGTCCTCCAGGAATTTGGGACTGCGGCTCCCAAAATCCCCAGCCAACCTGGCCAATATTCAGGAATTTTGGGAGCTGAGGTCCAAAACCGAGGAAGGTCAAGGTTCGGGGACCAATGCCCTAAAGGGACCAATCTGATTGGGAAACCAAGCAGAGTCAGCCTCCCAAATGCCAGTTTTCCTCTACAGTCCCTTTCAAAATGGCAACCAGAAGTGACTTCCGGATGCCATTTTGAGAGGGAATCGAGGAAAACGGAAGCCATTTTAAAAGGGATGGCATAGGGAAGTGGAGCAGCCATTTTGAGAGGGACTGCAGAGGGAAACAGGAGCCATTTTGAGAAGGACTACAGATAAGATGGGAGCAAGCAAACCTGGAGGGCCAGGAACCTGGCCTTGAGCCAATACACTCGGATGACAAACTCCAGCCATCCTTCCTGGAAGAGGTCCCGCTGGGAGGAAGCGAAGGACAGCTGCAGGAGGTCCCCCAGGAAGTGGGCCCCCGGGAAATCGGGGCCGAATCTGCCGTTGGCGGGGGGGACGCTCCGGGGAGGCACTGCGGAGGAAAAGAGGGAGATAACGGCGTGCAATCCAATATAATTTGAAATTTTAAAAAAGATTATTTGAAAATTTTAAATTAAAATTAAAATTAAATGTAAATTTAAAATTAATCTAAAATGTACATTTAAATTTAAAATTTAAATTTAAAATTTAAATTTTAATAATAATAATAATAATAATAAGTTTTATTTATAGCCCGCCTCTCTGCATTGCAATCGAGGCGGGTTACAACATTTAAAATATAACAAGTTAAAACATACCCAGCACCCACAATCTCCCTCCCACCCCTTAAAACAGAATTAAATCGGAAAAGGTTAAAACAAGGCAATGCATTAAATTAAAATACTATAATAAAACCAAGCGATCAATTGTGCCGGCTCGGAGAAGAAGAATTAACTCATCTCGTTACTGCAGATGTTATTCTGGGAAGGCCTGCCGGAAGAGATCCGTCTTTACCGCTTTCTTGAAAGCAGCAAGTGTGGTAGTCAGATGGATCTCGTCCGGCAGGCCATTCCATAGTTTTGGGGCAGTGGCGGAGAAGGCCCTCTGGGAGGTCTGAGACAGCCTGGTCTTTATTGGCTGTAACAGATTCCTCCCAGAGGACTGCAGGGCGCGGGGGGGATCATATGGGGAGAGGCGGTCCCTAAAATAAGATGGACCCAAGCCATGTAGGGCTTTATAGGTTAAAACCAACACCTTGTACTGCGCCCGGAAACTAATTGGCAGCCAGTGGAGGGATTTCAGCACTGGTGTTATGTGCTCCCTCCTGGATGTTCCAGTGATTAACCTGGCTGCCATATTTTGTACCAATTGTAGTTTTCGGGTTAGGCACAAGGGTAGCCCCATGTAGAGTGCATTGCAGAAATCCAGACGTGAGGTTACCAGAGCATGTACCACAGTTTCCAGGTCCCTCATGTCCAGATAAGGGCGCAGCTGGCGTATCAGCCGAAGCTGATAACAAGCACTCCTGACCACCGCATTCACCTGACAAGTCATGTGAAGCGATGAGTCTAGAAGCACCCCCAGACTGTGAACACAGTCCTTGGAGGAGAGTGTGACTCCGTCCAGGACTGGAGACTGTATTCCCAAATCTGGTTTCGGGCCTGTGACTGTGAGTACCTCCGTTTTGTCAGGATTCAACTTCAGTCTGTTTTTCCTCATCCAACCCATTACCGCTCTGAGACAGTCATTAAGAGGAGAGACGCCATCAGAGGTCTGAGACGATGATCTGGTCATGGAGAGATATATCTGGGTGTCATCAGCGTACTGAAGACACCGCGCTCCATGCCTCCGAATGATCTCTCCCAGCGGCTTCATATAGATATTAAATAGCATTGGGGACAGGATGGCGCCCTGAGGGATGCCACAATTAAGTTCTATTTTGGATGAGCAACTGTCCCCGAGCCTCACCCTCTGGGATCTGCCAGAGAGGAAGGAATGGAACCACCGCAAAGCAGTGCCTCCAACTCCTAACTCTCTCAGGCGATCTAAGAGGATGGCATGATCTATAGTGTCAAAGGCCGCTGAGAGGTCCAAGAGCACCAGCAGGGTCACACTGCCCCTATCAATGCCCAAGCGGAGGTCATCGGTCAGAGCAACCATGGCAGTCTCCACTCCATATCCTGTCCTGAAGCCTGTCCTAAAAAAATTAAATTAAAAATTTCCACAGTATTTCCCTGCTTGGTCCACTCACCCATGGAGATCTTCCCTTTGGTCAGCAGCCACTGGTCAAGCTGAAGCTCCATGCAAGAGAGGCTCATCAGCATCATCTCCTAGGGCAGGAAATACATTTATAGGTGTGATTTATAGGCACTTTTCCTCCCAAAAATCAAACAAGAAGGCCCCAAAAGTCAAGAAAATACGTGAAAACGCCACCATCCCACCTCCAAAAACATCCCAGAACCTCACACACTCCCAAAATACCCCCGTTTTTCTTTCAAGTCCCTCTCAAAATGGCAGCCAGAAGTGACTTCCGGTTGCCATTTTGAGAGGTACTGCAGAGGAAAACAGAGGAGCCATTTTGAGAGGGACTATAGGAGAAAACACAGCTTCGAGACAGACTGCACAGGAAAAGGGAGCCATTTTGAGAGGAAGTGTATAAGAAAATGGAGCACCCATTTTGAGAGGGAGGGCACAGAAAAAGGGAGCCATTTTGGGAGGGAAGGAAATCGAAGCAGCCATTTTGAGAAGAAAATTTCTCTCTCTCTCTCACCCGTATGTGTTCATTGGGGCAGTCCCTGAGGAGCGGGTTCGGGAGGCTGCTGCTGTGCTTCCGCCAGCCGTGGTAGATGCCCAGGACCACCTCGGACAGCCCCGGCGGCCATTTTACGAGGAACTTCTGGCTGACCGCCTTCAGGTACCTCATCATTAGCTCCAGGATGCCCCCGTTGCTCAGGTTGGCAAGAAGGAACTTGTGGACGTCCTGCTTCTCTGTGGATGAGAAACCGGACAGTGGCGCAAAGGGAACCCAAAATCAGCCCGCTTCCGACCGGGATTCGCACTCGGCCTACCGGACTCCATGCAAGCGGTCAAGTCAGAGGAGGTCCTGTAGGCGCCAACGGGGTGGAAACTCTCCTCCTTGGCCTCGGACTGGACCTCGTAGTTGCCGAAAAGGCCCTCGTCGTCCTCCGAGTCAAGCTTCCTCAGGCTGCGGGGAACGAGAAAAACGATTTTAAAAAACGGGAATAATGGCAAATTCCGAATTTCTCCATATTTAAACTTGTAGATTCCTCCTCTCGCTCTTCTCGGTCTATATGCTCATTTTTCTAGTAGTGCAATATAGAAATACATTGATTTTATCAATTTTTTTTTCACTGGAAGACCTTTCAAGGTTTTCTATTATTTTAATTTTATTTCAGATTTTGTGGCAACGAACGGGAGCGCCGTAAGAATATCTAGCAAGCTTTCAATTTCACGTTCAAATTACAGAAATTAACAATTTATCCAAAATCCTCAAGAGTTATATGAACTCCTCCCTCCCTCTCACTCTCTCATATCCCCCCCGGGTGGTCATTTGTCCAGTGATCGGCTCCCGCACCGTGAAGGGAGGAACTTGACCAGCAACTCCTGGAAGTCCACTTTCTCCTCCTTTTTGCTCTTGGTGTTTCGCACTCGGGCCGAGCGCCGCTTGGCCGTCTCGCCGCTCTCCTCGGCGATTCTCTTCCGCTTGACCGCCTTCTTCAACTTGTCCCCGGCCGAGTTGTCCCCTAAAAGAGAAACTGGACAGTCGTTTTCCCGATCAAATTGTCCCGCCATCCATATACAATATGACAGGAGAGGCTGACCGTTGGGACTCTCCCTGGTCATCGAGAGGTCAATCCAATGGCACGTAAACTCGCTCACCTGCGGCGCTGACCGACTCCAGGAGTCCGGCGTTGGGGAAGGTGGGGGTCACCGGGGTGAAGGTCAGCACGGGTTCAGCAACGGGGGTTAGAGGATTGGCAGCATTACCGCCACCGCTTCCGCCGCCGCCATTGACCGGATTGGGCTGGATGACGCTGACCGGCGCAGAGGTGGTCACTCCGTCCGAGAGCCGGTCCAAGTCCTGGTACTCCAAGAGGTCAATCCGCTTGCCCAGACTGGGCCGAGGCGGGTCACAAGTGGTCAAGTGGCGGTAAGTGGACATTAGGCTTTCTCCGAGGCATTTCCACCTTGGAGGGAACAAAAATCTGCAATTATTATCTATTTATATTTGGATAATCCTATATATATATATATATATATATATATATATATATATATATATATATATACATTCATCCTACGGTCAATTCATCAATTTATTTATTTTTACATTATCTTTACTCACTCAACATACTTAACAAAACAAAAAAAAATTATGTTATTTACGTGTAAATTTGTTAAGATTTAAAGGTAATGTTTAGCGTATTTTATGTCATAGAGCTAAATAAGTTTTTTGTAAGTATGTCTGGCGAATAAAGATAATTTAAAAATAAATAAAAATGAAAGACTAAATTAGTCATTATTACATGAAATTCTACCTTATTTATTTTTAAATTATCTTTATTCATTCAACATACTTAAAAGACTTAAAAATGTTAACTCTGCAACAAAATACACTAAATCAGACATTATTATTACCTGAAATTTATTAAAAAATAAATAAGGCAGAATTAGACAATTTAGTTTGTTTGTCAGATGAATTTAAAATATAATGAGAAGAAGTCAAGAATTAATTATTTCATGTAATAATGTCTAATTTTTTATTTTGTGTGGAAGAGTCAACGTTTAAGCATTTTATAAGTATGTTGAGTGAATAAAGGTAATTTTTATTTATTTTTAAATTATTCGCCAAACATACTTGCAAAAAACTTATAAACATTTAGCTCTACGACATAAAATACACTAAACATTACCTTTAAATCTTAACAAATTTACACATAAATTACATAAACGTTCTTTTCTTTCCTGATAAAAAACATGTAACATTTAATTATTGACTTCCTCTCAATACAATTCTTGCTCTTCTTTATATTTTTTAATTTGTCTTAAAAAGTTTAAGTTGTATTGTATAATTCTTGCTCTTATGTTATTAAATTTTATATTTTATATTAATATAAATTATTTTGTATTGAAGCTGTGTATATATATATATATATATATATACACACACATATACACTTTTTA
The DNA here is from genome assembly GCA_026167975.1 of Phrynosoma blainvillii. Classification (NCBI taxonomy): domain Eukaryota; kingdom Metazoa; phylum Chordata; class Lepidosauria; order Squamata; family Phrynosomatidae; genus Phrynosoma; species Phrynosoma blainvillii. The sequence continues at coordinate 130,283 of JANUYF010000004.1, read as the reverse complement.
TATATGTATATATATACATACATACACACATTGTATAGATATATATATACACATATATGTGTGTATATATGTATATATATAGTGTATGTGTACATATATATATATATATGTGTGTGTATATGTATATATATATATATAATGTGAGTAATATATATGCACACAGACACACATATATATAGTATATACACATATATATAGTGTACATGTACATATATATATGTAGTGTGTGTGTGTGTGTGTGTGTGTGTGTATACGTATATATAGTGTATATATACATATATATGATTTTGAGTAAATTATTTTGTTCTGTTTACGTTATTTTCTGATTTTCTATTACGGTCCTTTTCCAAAGCTTCTAATTAAGAGATTCATACATCGTTTGCCAATCTTTATTTTAACGTATTTCCGCCATTTTGTCCAATTCTGCTGTTTCTGCCTAAAGGCAATTCGTATCCTGCAAAATGTATTCTACTAAATACGTAAAATGCCGAAAAACGCTCGTTTCCCTGAAAAGGAGGGGAGGCCTACGTGAAAACGGCGATCGGCTGGACCAGCTTCAGGTCCGGCTCCGTCTTGCGCACCAACAGCGCCTGCCTCTTCCTGCGCAGATCCAGCGCTTCCTCCAAGATGGCCGCCGCCTCGGACGCGCTCACGGTGGCCTCGTGGATGGACAGGTCACTGCCAAAAAGGACGACCGGGGGGGGCGGGGGGCGAGAGAAAGCACAATTATACGCCACGCGACACTCCCCCCTCCACATTCGCGGCCTTCACTTTTTTTCGTGGATTTGGTTATTTACGGATTTTACCCGTTCTCTCTAGGAATATATCTAGGACCTCCAGCGCAACTCTGTGGTCAATGTTAACCAAAAGTCGCACTGAAGGACCCAGAGATTCCTAGAGAGGACACTCCACTAGGCATTTGTAGCTCCTCCAGGTCAATGTCTGGCGCATGCTGACCACAGAGTTGCACTGGAGGGCATAGCGATTCCTAGAGAGGACACGGCTAGGTATTTGTAGCTCCTCCAGCTATGGAAACCTTGGGTAAGTCACACTCTCTCAGCCTCAGAGGAAGGCCATGGGGGGCACATCTCCTTGCAATAGTAAACATGTTGCGTGATACAGTGGTTTGAGAGCTCTGGGATTAGGACCAGGGTTCGAATCCCTGCTCAGCCATGAAAACCCATTGGGCAAGTCACACTCTCTCAGCCTCAGAGGGAGGGAGGGAGGGAGGACAAAGTGCAAACCTCCTCCCAGCAAATCTGCCCAGGAAAATCCAAACCGGAAACGACTCCAAGGCACACGGCGGCAGCATCAACCGAGAGACGGGATCGAGAACATGGCAGGTTCCGGGTTCTAGGTTCCACTCACCCTTTGAGGAACATCCTGAGGGAGTCCGTCCGGAGGCAGGGTTGTTCCTCGAAGATCTTCTCCTTCAGGACCAGCGCTTTGCTGTAGCGGGAGTCGCGCTCCAAGGCCTTGCAGATGAAATAGAGGCAGGCTGCGCAGAGAACGGGGAAAACGCCGTAAACGGTCTTGCGCAAAGCGTAATAATTATTAATATTAACAAATTTAAATAACAATAATAATAATAATAATAATAAATCAAATAATTTAATATAAATTCAATAATAATAATGCCGAATCCGACTCTCCTTGTCCTGTATCTAAGCGGGAAGGTTTTCTAGCAGCATCAGCATCGCCAGGGACCGAAATTGAAATTATAAGTAAAGCGTAATGGGGGGGGAGGGAATAATTAAATCAAATCAAATACCTTGTGATTGGGTGGGCTATAAATAAATAATTTATTAGTATATTATTATTATTATTATTATTATTATTATTATTATTATTATTATATCAAATAATGTACATAAAAGCACCTGGGTGCATTTCAGAAGAGCAACCAATGCAAGGTAATTTTAATGCAATATTTTACAATAACTTTTACGCACGAACCAGCTGCAAAGGGAAAGTGCCACTCTCTCAGCCTCCCGTGAAATATTATTATTATTATTATTATTATTTTGGGGGAGGGATATTTTGGGACATTTTGGGCTTACTTGTGTAGTCGCTGAGGGTGTAGAGGACGGTGATGAGGTTGTCCAGGCAAGGCCAGTGGTCCGGGTTGCAGGTCAGGCCTTCCTCGAATGCATGACGCGCCAGTGGCAGACGGATCAGCCTCAGCGCCACGCGGCCGATTTTGTACCAGAGGTTGACATCCGTGGAGTCCAGCATCACTGCCTGCAAAACAATGGGAAACAACAACAACAACAAAATAAGCGTCCAAAATTCATGAGCCGAGAGTGTGACGCTGCAGCGAAAAAGGCCGATGCGATTCCGGGTTGTGTTAATACGATTATAATATAATACGGTCCAGATCAAGGGAAGCGCCAAAGCCACTCGATTGGGGCTGGCCTTGTGTCCACTTTGGGACGGCCCTGTTCCAAAAGGACGCCGAGAAGCTGACCAAAGCGGTCAAGCGTCCAGAAAATGGGTCCTAGCTCCATGATTCTATATAAATAAAGGAATTAAGTGGTGTGTCTGTGGTCCAACCCCCCCCCGCCGTCGCCGTCCCTCTGAATCCTTCGGACTACCGCCCGCCTGTGGAACGGACGCAGTGGAGGCGCCTCTCTCTCTCTCTCTCTCTCTACCTCCAGGTAGAACTCCATGGCTGTCTCGAACTCGTCTCTCTGTGCCGCCAGCTGTGCCAGGTTCTTGTAGGTGGAATACTTCAGCATCAGCCCCGGGTGCTTCAGGCCTCCTTCCCGCTCTTCCCCCGACGGAACCGCCTGCAAAACGGTGATAACAATATTGATGATAACAGTATTGATAACCAGAGTATTGATTATCGGTCCTCTCCGGGAGCGGACTGACCTCTCTCAGGAGCCTTGTGTCCAGCAGCTGGTGGTAGGCTCTGGCCGAATCCTCGAAGCGGTCGTGCTTCTGGAGGTCCAGCGCCCGGTGGTACAAGGCAAAGGCCTCCGCCTCCTGGAAGAAGAAGAAGGACAAAAACGGGACACGGGTTCGAATCCTCACCACCACCGTTTGGGGAGGGGCTTTGCTCAGAAAGAGGGAGGGAGGGAGAGAGAGAAGATGGAGGGAAGGAGTGTCACCAGTGTCCAGAAGGATAAAGGGAAGGAAGAGATGGAGGAAAGGAGGGGAATGGAAAGAAGGAAGGAAGGAAGGAAGGAAGGAAGGAAAGGAGGAAGGAAGGAAGGAAGGGAATGGGAGGGAAGGGAAGGGGGAATGAGGAAAAAGAGGGAGGAAGGAAGGAAGGAGGGATGGATGAAGGAAAGAAGGGAGGGAGGAAAGAAGGAAGGAAGGAGGGGAATGGGAGGGGGAATGAGGAAAAAGAGGAAGGAAGGAAGGAAGGAAGGAAGGAAGGAAGGGAGGGAGGGAGGGAGGGAGAAAGGAGAATGGGAGAGAAGGTGGGAATGAGGAAAAAGAGGAATTAAAAAAGAAAGGAAGGAAGGAAGATGGAAGGAGGGATGAAGGGAAAAGGGAGGGAGGAAAAAAGGAAGGAGGGAGGGAAGGATAAAGGGATGGAGGGAGGAAGGAAAAGAAAGGATGAGGAAGGATGGATGAAAGGATGGATGAAAGAATGGAGGGAGAATGGAGGGGTGAATGGAGGAATGAAGGGAGGAAGGGAGGAAGGAGAAAGAAGAAAAGGAAGAAAGGAAGGAAGGAAGGGATGAAGGGATGGAGGGAGGGACAATGGAGGGATGAAAGGGGGAAGGAGGGAAGGAAGGAAGGAAGGAAGGAAGGAAGGAAGGAAGGAAGGAAGGAAAGAGGGATGGAGGCCTTTTTCCTTCCTTCATTCCTTCTGGCTTTTGGGAATGAGAGAAAGAAGCGGCAGTTGCGCTTTTTTAATTTTTTAATTGTTTTAATTTAAAACAAACAAGCAAATAAGGAGTTGTTTGTTTATCTTCCTCAGCCAAAGTGTTTTGGGTTTCCTGATTAATTAAGAGCAGGAAACAGGAAGGAAGGAAGGAAGGAAGGAAGGAAGGATAATAAGGAGGCCCTGTAATTAAATGCCAGTGGTTATTATTATTATTATTATTATTATTATTATTAAGGGCAATAGTGTTTTCGCACCTGGGCCTCCTTGGTCTGGGTCTTGTGGCTCTTGAAGTTCCCTTCGTGGTCCTCCTCCTCTTCGTCCTCCACGGCGCACCTCGCATTCAGGGCCGCGATCCGCATCTACAAAGAAATAACAATTAGTAATCAATTAATAATCAGTCATCAATTGCGGGGAGGACTCCATAAATTGCAAATACGGATTATTATTATTATTATATTAATATAATTTTACCATGTTCGGAGGTCGCTTGGCGCCGCTTCTCAACGCTTCAAGGAACTGAAGAAGGAAAGAAAAACAGGATTATATATTAGGATAATTAATTTCGGAAGACCAGGGTTCGAATCCCCTTTGCTGGGGGAAAAAAGGGGGATATAAACAAACAAATAATGGTAACGATCAACGTTTACTGAGTGACCTTGAGGAGGAAGTCACACTCTCTCAGCCTCAGGAGGAAGGGAAAGTGAACCTCCCTGTGAACAAATCTTCCCTTGATAATAAGTTGTCCTTAAAGGTCCAGGGTTCGGACCCCCCCTCTTTCCCCTCCTCACACCTTAGGCAAGGAGTCACACTCTCTCAGCCTCAAAGGGAGGCCACGCACGGCAGACCCTTCTCTGCGAAGAAAAACCGCGATAAGTTTTGCCTTTAAGACTGGCCATAAATCGAGACCAGGGTTCGAATCCTGTCTCAGCCACAGGAAACCCTCTGGGAAACCTTGGGCAAGTCACACTCTCTCAGCCTCAGAGGGAGGCGAGAACAAAACTTCCTCTGAACAAACCTTGCAAAGGAAATCCTGGGGAAAGTGTTGCTTATCAGAAACCAAGGCACACAACTGTTAATTGACTTAAAATTAAGCATACACACACCAAACTATCAATTAGTTATATAATAATAATAATAATAATAATAATAAAATTTATTTATACCCCGCCCAATGGATACCCAATCAGGGCGGCTTACAAGAATAAAAATACAATCCAAATAAAACATATAATACAAGAAGACCCCCCCTTAAAACAGAAATAATAATAATAATAATAATAATAATTAAAAGACTCCCTCTCCTGCATATCATTAAGCAGAGCACAAACCTCCATTTGCAACCATTGCAGAGTCCTTTAATTTGCTACTAAGAAACAGCATCCATTGGTTTATAAACCTTTAGTGAAGTTTGTTTATTTTTAAGTAAACAATAAATAGCAATGCCTTCCACTAAGGCTACTTACTGCTAATTAGTGCTGTTATTAGCAGCAGCCAAGGACTTTCTGTCTGGGGGGGATTAACTCTTCCTGCTCCTCCCGATGCTGATGCTGGTGCTGTCCCACCTGGCAGGGTTGGTTTTGCACCCCTTTTGCACCCCACTTTTTGCAAAAAGCCTGCCTGCAACAGAGAATCCCCGGGGAAATGGGCGGGGCCAAAGCCGGCCGGGGAGGGAGGGGGAATGGAACGGAGCAGAGCAGAGCAGAGCAGAGCAGAGCAAGGCGGCCCCCCATTGGCCCACAGCCGCCGACCAATAGGAACTCAGCCACCTGCCCGCAGAAGGGCGTCGTCGTCGAAAGCGGAGACTGAGGCTGCGCTGGTTTGTGGGCGGGGCTTAAAGGAACTCACAGACTCATCGCAAAACAAAGACAAGACTGCTATTCAGCCCTTTTTACGGCGAGACTGCTTTTCTCCCTTCTCTCTAGGAAGGTGTTTGTTTTGCAATAAACTGGATAATTAACTGGATGTTGGTCTCTGAAATGGGTTTTGGTTTTAAATATTTACCTGAAACCTAAACGTGTGTGTGTGTGTGTTATACACACACACATACATGCAAATATATACATATTTATTTAGGGTTTCTATATACAGTGGTACCTCGACATACGAGTTTAATTCGTTCCGTAACCTTGCTCGTATGTCAAATTGCTCGTATCTCAAAGCATCTCAATTTTCCCCATTAAAATTAATTGAAATGTAGTGTGCGGTGTAGTGTGCGATTCCTCGTATCTCAAATCTTGCTCTCATCTCAAAGCAAAACATCGCTCGCTCGGCGGCTCGTATCTCAAAACACTCGTATATCAGGGCACTCTTATGTCGAGGTACCACTGTATATGTATGGATATAGGTATGTGTGTGTGTGTATATATATATATATATATATATATGTGTGTGTGTGTGTGTGTGTTTGTATATACAAAGAGAGAGACACTAGGGCCTGGAATAAGAAGCGGAGCCCTCCCTCCATTCCATCCGATGTCATCTGGGAGAGAGACACCAGGCCCAACACCATCAGGCCTGGAATAAGAACCCTTACTTCTTGGGGGACGGGTGGGAACTGGGATTTTTGTGTTCTGTTTGAATTGTACTGATATATATGTATGGAAATTTTGATGTTGTAAGCCGCCCCGATTGCTCTGCAGAGGGGCGGGATACAATTATTATTATTATTATTATTATTATTATTATTATTATTATATATGAGCCATTAGCTTTGCAAAAGACCCGCTCCTAGATTTTGCAAAGCTAATGGCTCCTAATGGAAATTCCAGGGGAAAGTCACTCTAAAATGTGGTTGTGATATATTTGGAAGAGGAAACACTTGTAGGTTTGCATTTACACAGGGGGAAGGGGAACAGAATAATATCATAACTTGGAAAGGAATCCTAAAGAGCATCCAGACCAACCCCTTGGCAAACAATTTTCCCAAATGAGCTGCAATTCTTTTAACATCCTAGCATTGCTCTATCTTTAAAAGTATTAATAGCAAGAGGGGAAAACCCACAAATTTTAAATCAGAATTGTAAGTTTTATTGTTGGGTTAATTTTTAACTGGATGCGACTGGTCCTCAAGGAAGGAAAAACGTTACGAGTGCAAAGTGAGGCCGAGATTTTGGGAGAACTGCGAAAGAGAAATTAAAATCAAAAGGAATTAAAAACTGCACTGGTTCGTGAGGAAATGGTTTTGGGGGGGGGGGGTAAGACTCACAAGAAAAGGATAAGCAAAGATTCGAACTCATGGCTGTCGTCCCTCAAAGATGATTTTAGGGGAAGCTATTACATTAATTGTAAAATAGAAATTAAAAAAGGTGAGAGTAACTTTACATTGGTCCATGAAGGAAGAAGGCAGGAAAAACGATAGCGAGAGATTCGCACTAGTGATCTTTGTCCCGGTTTGGGATGGGATAGGGGAGGATTTTTATGGGATTAACTGGGATAGGAACAGAGGACTGGGGTCCACTGAAGTAGTTTTGGGGAACCCTCGAATCCGGATCACAGGAAAGTCAAGATGGTCCCATTCTTCCCAATCTGCCAGGGCTCCAGAGGGTAGAAGCGGATCATGATCCTTTGGAAAAAGAAGGGAAAACGGAAGGCTAATTATATATATATATATATATATAAATTTTATTTTTTCAGGGGATCCCCAGAGGTTGTCTAGTCTGACCTCCCTGCAGGGATGCAATGTAATAATCATCATAAAAAAATCATATTATTAAAACCATTAGGTAACAGAGAAAATCTTGATCATTATTATCATTGTTGTCATCTAAATATATATTATATTATATTAAAAATTCAGGGGATCCCCAGAGGCTGTCTAGCCTGACCCTTCTTGCAGGGATGTAATGTAATAATCATTATTTAAACCATTAGGTAACAAAGGAAATCTTGATCATTATTATCACTATTGTCATCTAATATTTTTCATATATATATATATATAATTCAATGGATCCCCAGAGGCTGTCTAGCCTGACCCCCCGCCGAGGGATGTAATGTAATAATAATAATATCCATATTCTTTCCAATAAATCCATTAAGTAACAGAGGAAATCTTGATAATCGTCAGCAGCATTGGCATTATTGTCATCTAAGTATATATTTAATTAGAGGCCGCCTAGCCTGACCCTCTGGGTTCAGGACAATGATTATAAGTCTTCCTAATCACCAAATTGTGAGGTGGGTGGGATGGTATTAATAATAAATAATGACTAATAACAACCCTTTCCCTCATTTATCTTCAAGGAGGGGAGCTCTTTTTAATAATAATAATCCAGAGTGGGTTCCCCCTCAGAGGCCAATATAGTCTGACCCCATGAAGATAACCTTAGTCCTCCATAATGAAAGCCTTCTTATAATTAGGGTTTTTATTCTAGGGGAAAATGAGTAGTAAATAGCCACCACCTTCCTTCTCCCTCATTAATAACCAAAGAAGGGAAAGTCTTTCTACAAAATAATAATAATATCCCACAATCACTGGGTGTGAGTCCCCTCAGAACAGAGGTCATCTTGCCTGACCCCCCCCCCTTGTCCTTCTCCATGGTTCTCCGCCATTTTCTCCCCCTTCTCCTTCTTTTCCTCCTCACCGCTCCGGGGCGAGTCCGAGCTCCCTTCCGAGGAGGGCGAAGAGGCGGCCGCTGTGCTCCCGGTTCTGCTCGGCCGAGCCCAGCACCGCCACCGAAGAAACCGAGAGCAGGGCCCCCGGGGAGGACGAGTCCCCGCCGTTCACCACCATCGACACCCCGCCCTTCACCGTCACCGACACACGCTGAGAAACAATAAAATAAAATTAATATCAAGGAGAGTGGGGAAAGAAAATGTGTGTGTGTGTGTGTGTGTGTGTGGTGTTTGAGGTGGATAGCTAGGCTAGGCGAGCCCGGGGCTCCCCCCGCGGCCTAGTTGAGGCCTACTCGCGGCCTAGTCGGCCCCCGCACCTCCTCGGGCTTTCCTAGGATCTCGGCCGCCGCCCGGCACAGCTTAGCCGGTAAATCCTTCGGGAGGCGCTCCGGGGGGAGGCTGGTCTCCAGCTCCACGAAGGGCATGGTGACTGCAACGGCGACGGCTTGGCTTCGACGGCCGCCTCCCTCCCCTCACGCGAGGCCGGGGATTGGAAGGAGAAGCAGGGCCGGCCCCAGACTAGGCCTAGGCCTCGCCTGCCTCTCGACGACCATTGTTTACCACAGAAACGACCCTTTTCCCCCTCAGATTTATTCCCCGCTTCCAGATCCCTACCTATAATAGTCATCACCGGCTTTTTACATTTATACCCCACTTGTGTATAATATACACTACATATAATCACTCCATTCACATCCATTTCTTTCTTTCTAGTTAAAATAACTCTTATTTACAGCCTCCTTTTATGTGACCAGACTCCTTATATTTCTATCCATTTCTATATATAGTCCTTCAGTTTAAATCTCTCTTTTCTTATTTGTTTATGGTGACACAGAGAAAGAGAGAGAGAGCCATATCCATATTTATATCCCTTTCTGTTTATAACAACTCTTTCTCTTTTTTCTGTTTATATCCCACTTTTTTGTGTTGATAATCTCCTTCTATCTATTATGTTTCTATCCCTTTCCTGTTTCCGTTTCCATCTGTAATGACACTTTTATTTATCCAAGGGGATTTTAAAAAAGAAGAATGGTGCAAAAGTAAAGTTGTTCTTGTTCGCTTTTGCACCATTCTTTTTTAATCACCTTGTATTTATATACCATTATATTACATCCCATTATATTGTATTTATATCCCATATATCCCATTGTATTTATATCCGATTACACTTCTATCCCACTACATTTATATCCCATTGTATTTATATCTTATTATAATACATATTACATCCCATTATATTGTATTTATATCCCATTATATCCCATCCTATATATCCCATTGTCTTATATCCCATATAGCCCTTTGATTTATATCCAACTATTTTATATCCCATTATATCTCATTTATCTCACTGTATTTATATCCCACCGCAATTATATCCCATTATATTATTGTATATACCCCACTGCATTTATATCCCATTATATTATCTCACCTTTATATCCCATTATAGTACATCCCATATATCCGTTTTTATATCCCATTATATTACATTATATATATCCCACTGCATTTATATCCCATTATATTACATCCCATATATCTCACTGTTTTTATATCCCGGTATATTGATCCCACTGTATTTATATACCATTATATTATATCCTGTATTGTTGATAACTTTTTAATCTTGGAATAAGAAATAAAGAATATTTATGTATTATATCCGATATATCCCACTGTCTTTACAGCCCACTGTATTCCTATCCTTTTGTATTTATATACAGTATAATCTCCCTGGATTAGTCTTGGGCAGGCAATTAAGTTCCGTTGCCTTCACAAAAGACCCTCTCCTAACCAGAAATTAAATATATATTGGAAAGAGACTTTTGGGGGAACCATCCTCTTTTCTTCATTGGCCATCCCAGTCATGCTCAGTATATCTTAAGGGATCAGCTCAAATGTTTTGGGATGCTTGGGTGACTCAAATACAGGATTTGGGAATATTATTATATCTCTGTATTCATTTGGTACCACTTCGTTCCTTTTATTCCCAGGATTTCAGGGGTTTCTCAATGGGCCAAGTCACTGACCGCTCGTTCTTAATGGGAACGAAGGAGACCCAGAGGAGGCAGGGACCGAGATCGGAACCCAGTTCCCGGATCACTTGAGCATCTTGAGGAGGACGGGCTTCATCTGGGCCTTAAGCGGCGGGTCGATGGTGATGTTCCTGAGCTCCTGGGCGTTAAGGATGCGTCCATGGGCCTCCATGAAGACCTCCTTCCCCAGGCTCATCTCCACCCTTTTACGCCACTCCTGCAGTTTGGGCCGGCCCTCGAAGACGTCCCAGCCGGCACCCATGGGCTGCGCAGGAAGAAGGAAGGAAGAAGAGGGAGGACGTGCGTTAGCAAGCGCGGCGGTTTTACTCAATGTGAAGTCGAAGGCTTTCACGGATGGCATCCATAGGGTTTTTTGGGCTGAGAGTCTGTGTTCTAGAAGAACGTATTTCTGACGTTTCCTGCATCTCTGGCTGGCATCATCCTCAGAGAATGCTGGCATGGAGGTGTGTGGGGTATATATATATTACACACACACACACACACACACACACACACACAATATATGGCCCTTGGTTGAGAGGATTAGCATGTAAATCTGTGTATTGTTCTGTTGAGGCAAGGCCTCAGGGTGGGAGGATATGCGAGGAGGATTAGTGTCCGGCAAGTGGGTCCCGAGTGCAAGTCCCGACCTGCATGAGCTCCGTGATGGCAACCAGGTCGGCCAGGGAGACCTCGCTGCCAGTGAGGAAGGGCCGGTCCTGCAGGAACTTCTCGTCGAGCTTCTGGAGGGCCACGTTCAGCTCCTCCACGGCGTCCTGGATTTTCTCGGATGGGACTTGCTGGCCCAGGAAGAGTGGGATCACCACCTGGGGTTTAAAAAATAAAATTTAAATTTAAAATTAAAAATTTAATTTTAATTTTTAAAAAATTAACTCGTTCTTTCTTGATTTACTCCTGCAGATTCCGCTAAGATTGGTGTTAAATGGTCATATAAATTTCTTCTGCAATCCTTCTCAAAATGGCACCAAGAGGCATCACTTCCTACTGATATTTTGGGAGGAAACGGGGGGATTTAGGCTACTGTGGGCTGGACTGGATGACCCTTAGGGATCCCACTGGTCAATAATGGACTGGGAGGAGCTGGAACGACTGGGACATGGCTTACTCGGAGCCAGAGGATCTTGGCGGCGCAGGGCCGGATGTTGGTGTGCTGCCAGGCCAGGAACTCGTCCACTCGGGCCCGTTTCTTCATGTCCGGTGGGTACCAATGGCTGGGCGTGTTGTATTTGCGGGTCAAGTAGAGGAGGATGGCCGTGCTGCTTCGGACAAGAGAAGGGGAAATAGTAATCTCAGGTTGCGGGAAAAAGAGACACGGTTTTGGGGAATTCGTTGAGGATTGAGAAAACGAGGAGGAGGATTACATGGTGACGGGGACATTTATAAGCCGCGTAATTAAATCATGTTTTTAATCTGCGCTTCTTAAAGTTACTTGAGTGGGAATGATAGAATAATACTAATAATACTAATACTAATACTAATAATAATATCTCACAATTTTGGGGAATTCCTTGAGCAAAACATTGAGGATTGAGAAAATGAGGAGGAGAATTACACGGTGACGGGGATGTTTATTAGCCTCATAATCAAGCTGTGTTTTCATCTAAGTTTTACTTGGGTGGGAAAAGTCTGATTGATTAATAATAATAATTACAATAGTGATATTAGTAGTAGTAGTAGTAATAATAATAATAATAATAAATAGCTCACCTCTCTTCCAAAATGAAGTCTCCGTCTTTCAAAACCGGGACTTTCCTCAGGACGTTCACCTTGTTGAACTCCTCGCTGAACAGCTGGCCTGGAAAGCAAATAATTAAGTAAATGAAGGAAGGAAGGAAGGGTGCTAAGTGGCCCAAAAGGTGACCCCACAATAGTCCTTTGACCCCTCCTCTGACCTTTGAGCATCTCCATGCTCTTCATGATGAAAGGGATGTTGTTCTTCTTGGCAAAGATGTAGACCGCTCTGCAGGGCTGGGAGAGAAGGTCCAGGTAGAGCTCCAGAACCATCTTGCCAGAAGGAGGACATGGAAGACGGAGAGAGATGACCACTGCTGCTGCTGGCACCCGCTGGACCTCTGACCTGTCCTGGGTCCAACAGACAACAACGTCTCCCTGGAATCCTGTGGGCCAATCAGGAGAGGAGGAGGGGCCAACAGGTGTTCTGCTCACCTGGGCAGCCAGGAGGAGGAAGGGCCCAAGGTGTCCTCCAGGGCGTCCTCCATTTTGGGGCAGGTGGGCAGCCAAACAGGGGCAGGCGCGGGCTGACGAAGACCCCCAAGACCCAGAATTATCAGTCACCTGACCATCTATCTATCAATCCATATCACTATCCATCAATCCATCCATCCATCATCTATTTATAATCCATCAGTCTATTTATCTATCTATAATCTATCTATAACCCATCAGTCTATCTATCATCTGTCTATCATCTATTTATAATCCTTTTATCCATCCATCCTCTATTTATAATCCATCCATCATATTTTTATAATCCATCCATCCATCCATCATATATTTATAATCTATCCATCTATCTACCCATCCATCCATCTATCATATTTTTAGAATCAATAATCTATCTATCTATCTATCTATTTATAATCCATCAATCTATTATCTATCTATCCCTCTATCAATCATTTATTTATAATTCATCAATCACTCAATTAATCTATCTATCCATCCATCTATCATCTATTTATAATCTATCTATCCATCTATCATCTATTTATAATTCATCATTCTATCTATTCATCCATCCATCCATTATCTATTTATAATCATCAATCGATCTGTCTGTCTGTCTATCTATCCATCCATCTATCATCTATTTATAATCCATCAATCAATCCATCTATCCATCTGTCTATCATCTATTTATAATTCATCATTCTATCTTCTATCTATCTATCTATCTATCTTTGTTTCATATTGTGTCTTTATTGTCACGGTTGTGCATTACAGTCGCCTATCAGTGTCAACACCCAATCGCACGCTCTTTCACGTTCTGCTTTCATTTTAATGGTTGTGCATTACAGTCGCACATTAGCACCCAACACAATTACAATTACGCATACTGTGCATTAATGTCATAGCTGCGCAGGAAACCCCAATGCACAATTTGGGCGCCGTTTCACGTTGCGCATTGTTTGCGCAACTGGGCGCAAGGCGCAATGCAAGAGTGCAAAGTTACGCTATGTCTCTCTCTCTCTCTGATGGAAGATCTCAGTCTTCTAAAAACATTTATTATTATTATTATTATTATTATTATTATTATTATTATTATTATTATTCTGATTATTATTCTTCACTTCAGGATCTTCATGAGGGCCGGGGCCAGCTGTGCCTTCAGCCGAGGGTCAATCCGGAGGTTGCTCAGCTCCCGGACTTTGAGGACCGCCTGGTGAGCCTCCAGGAAGAGCTCCCGGCCGACGGCCTCCTCCACTCGCACTCGCCACTCGGCCAGGCGCGGACGGTCCTTGAAGATGTCGCACCCGACGCCCACCGGCTGCAGGAACAGAGAGAGAAGGGGGAAACGGGAGAGGGGCTTCCGGGTGGAAGATGGCGGCCCTAAGAGCTGCCCAGCGGCACTCACTCCCAACATGGCTGCCTGCCTGGTTCCTGCGGCGGAGGGATTTGCACCCGCAGCGCCGGCCGGCTTGCAGGGCGGGGACCGTGAATATCTACCTGCATGAGCTCCGCGATGGCCACCAGGTCTGCCAGGGAGATTTCGTGTCCCGCCAGGAAGGGTCTGTCGCGGAGGAAGGAGTCCTCCATCGTCTTGAGGCACGAGGCAAGGCCCTCCATCACTTCCTGCAGTTTTCCCGCCGGAAGAGCTTCCCCCGTAAAGAGCGGGATTAACACCTGCGCAGAGAGGAGCGAAAGGGAAGCGCGTCCCAACTGAACTGCGCTTTCACCACTTTGTGTGTGTTTGTGTCTCCTTTGTGCATCATTTTATCCGTACAAGTGGATCATCTCTTATCCGGAAACCGAAAATATCCCCCAAATCCAAAACATTTTCCACGACCGGATAGTGGCACCTTTGTTACTCCCTGATGGATCAATGTACACCAACTTTGGGAATTTTATTCATTCATTCATGTATTTATTCATTAACATATTAAGTTATTATTTCTTTCCTGAGAACACCCTCTCCGGCACTACACTATGGCCACGGAGGACTGTTTTGCCATCTTGCAGTTCTCGAAAGACCGTAAGACAAGAAATTATGTATTTTTAAATTGTATTATTGGCTACTGTTGTTTAATTTGTTTGTATGTTCGGGGGGATGGGGGGGGGTGAAGGAGGGATGAGATTTTAATTTGATTTATTCTTTGTAGTTTTGTAATGTTGTGTGCCGCCCCGATTGCCTGGCAAAGGGGCGGGATATAAATAAAAATTATTATTATTGTTATTATTATTATTATTATTATTATTATTATTAATAATTTATTTATTCATTAATTTATTTCAAGTATATTGTGTGTGTATATATATATATATATGTATATATATATGTATATGTATATATATATATATATATATATGTATGTATATATATATATATATATATATACACACACACATATATATATATATATATATATATACACATATATATATATATATATATACATAATGTATCCAGTATATATATTCATTAATTTCTTTTGAGTATATATACATATAGAGAGAGTATATATACTCATTAATTTCTTTTGAGTATGTGTATGTGCATATATACATATATATATATATCTTGAGTATGTATATTCATTAATTTAAAGTATATATATCTATAGAGAGCATATATATATATAAGTATATATGTGTTAATTTAGTGTGTATATATCTTGAGTATATATATGCATTATTTCAAGTATATATATATATATATATATATATATATATATAAAATATATGCATTAATTTATTTCAAATGCATATGTTATATCAAGTATATATATTCATTCGTTTATTTCAAAAATATATATCTATATATTGAGCATATATATATATATATATATATATATATATATGTATATGCATTATTTCGAGTATATGTGTATATGTATATATATATATATATATATATATTGTATATATATATTCACTAATTTATTTATATATATTATATGCAAAATAAATTAATGAATAAATAAAAACAATTAACAATTTGTAATTGTAATCCCAATTTGTGGCTAAAGAGCAGGGCATATATATATATATATATATATATATATATACATATATATACACATACATAAATATATTATATATACACACCCTGCTCTTCAGCCACAAATTGGGATTACCATTACAAATTGTTAATTGTTATACAATATATATATATATATATATATATATATATATAGTGTACTGTATAAAATGACCTTCAGGTTATGTGTATAATACGCATACATTATATACACATATATTGTGTTATACACATATAATACGAGAGCTTAGTTGAGTCTTGGGTCCCAGACATCTCTGGTCATGTATATGGGAATATTGCAAAACCTCAAAGAGCCCCGTTCCTGCCTTTGTTTCTACTAATTTTAGTTGGATAAAAGGAAGGGCCACAGACAGACCTTGACCCAGAGGGTCTTTGGGGCGTCCGCTCTCATGTTTCCTTGGTGCCAGAAGAGGTATTCGTCCACCTTGGACCGGCCCTCGGCGTCCGGCGGGTACCAATGGTCCGGAGTGCAGTACTTGCGGGTCAGGTACAGGAGGATTGCAAAGCTATCCGGGTGAAAAAACAAAGGAAAAACGTATGCTTCGCACCTTGATCGCAAAGCAAAACCAGTCTGAGCCAAACTGGAAGAGGAGGAGGAAGAGGAGGATTCGAACCCTTACCCTTCCGACAAAACAAAGGTCCCATCTTTCAAGAACGGGACTTTCTTCGACAGGGTCAGCTTGTCCTGCGGCGGCCCTAAAAACCAAGGCGAAAATGGGAATATAAAGACATACACACACACACACACACAAAAAAGTAGAGACCCAATATGCCTCTCTAGAATATTCTCAGTATAACCATTAGGAAAACGGCGTTATAAATAAACATTATTAGATCATTACATTACTATTATTATTATTATTATTAAAGTTGTTTGCAAAATGGCCGTGCATATCTATCCTGCCTTTCTCCCAAACTGGGACCCAAGGCAGCTAACAATGTATATAAAACACCCCTCTAGGAATCTCTAGGTCCTCCACTGCAACTCTATGGTCAACATCTGCCAGACACTGACCATAGAGTTGCGCTGAAGGAGCTACAAATGCCTAGCGGAGGTTATTGGGAGGTGGGACGTAAGCGTCACGCATCTCTAGCGCGGCAAAGAGTCGTATGCATCTCTGTGCGCGGAAATACGTCACGGAGGAAAGAACGAAGGGGGCAACCTGTTCCAAGGCCTCATCCCCCTTCCCCTCTTCTTACCTGGCTGGGCCGAACCCCCTTCCGCGTCACTTGAACCTGGGACCTTGCTCCCCAAGATGGAATCTGGGCAGAGAGAAAGAGACGCAAAACATGGATTGCGAGAGAGGAGACAAGAAACTCCGTATCAAGCCAAAGAAAGGAGAGAGACCCCCTTCTCTTTCTCATATCCTCCCAAAATGCCCTGCATTATTATTATTATTACTAGTATTGCGACTAAAGTTTATTTATATAGCACCGCACATTTTGCACGGCGGTCAAAACAAGATACAGACAAAACCTTCCTACGGTGTACAACCTAAAATCACAAAACGGCAAAAAAAAAATTATAAAATAAATCGAATTATCCTTAAAACAAGTCTAAAAATAGTAACAGACAATAAAAGCAACATCGCACGCTTAAGACACACAGAGTCTAAATGTCCTTCCGTCCTTCCTTCCTTCCTTCCTTGAAACGGCCTTGCAGGGGCGGTTTTCTTCCCTGGTCAGTGGATGATGGGAGTGTTGCTCCCAAGACCCATCAGTCACATACCTTTGAAAAGCGCCACGTCTTTGAACTCGAAAGGGATGTTGTTCTTCTTGGCAAAGAGGTAGACCGCTCTGCAGGGCTGTGAAAGGAGGTCCAGGTAGAGCTCCAGCACCATCTTGCAGGACGGGAAGAAAGAAAAGAAAGGAAAGAAAGAAAGAAAGATAGGATAGAGAAAGGATAGAGAAAACGAGTCCAAGGCGGAGCGGAGCGGGACTCAGAGTCCAGAAAAACCGGGACTTTGGATCCCACTAATTTCGCCTTTTGTTTGTTTTGCAGGAAAGCAAAGAGCAAAGCGAGGGAGACACATCCTCCAGTGATACGCGCTCCTCTCTGTTTAATTAGTAAATAAGGCCTTCCAGGGACAGCTAATTGACAAACCGGATACAGCCAGCCGCCCAAACTCTTTACAGATCCACTTCGCCTGTTTTAATATAATAATAACAATTATTATTATTTTGCAACAACAGCAACAACAACATTCGGGCCGAGATTCTAGATCATGCTGCGCACTGCGCAACTTTACGAATAATGTTGGGGAAATGGAAAAAGCGATCCTGAGAGCGGATTGAATGGAAGTGTATCCGGGTGCCGGTTAATTAATTAAATCATCAACATCATTATCATCATCATCATCATCAACATCATTATCATTATCACTATATAAGATACAACGAACAGTAATAAAACAAGGATAATTATCACGAACTGTTGCCAAATGGTTTTATTAATCACAGTTGTAATGGTTTACAAATCATTATAAATAATTGCAATTTTTAGATTTTTTTTAACTTAGTGGCAAGGGATGATGAGATCTGTAGTCTAGCACCCTCTATTAAAAGCCTGCTGCATTTTCCATATACACACACACACACACACACACACACATATATATATATATGATAGATAGATATCTGAAAGACATATATATCTAAAACATATATATATATATATATATATATATATATATATATATATGAAAGACAGGAACTTTTTGGTGGTGATTCCTTCAACTGAATATATATATATATATATATATATATATATATATATATTTCAGTTGAAGGAATCACCACAAAAAGTTTCTGTCTTTCGGATCCAACAAACAAATCCTTTTATCTTTTATCTGGATATAAATGGGATAAGAGGGGAGAAAATTTTTTACTAAAGAAATCCTGTCAGTCCAAGGACTCTTTTTTAAATCCAAACTGAAAATTAATTAAATCTAAATCAACAGTGAATTAACACGCTAAGATCTTTCATCGTGTGGAGATCTGGTTTGCGCGCGGCAGCCATGTTTGCTCAGGTGACGTATTTGAGGACGATTTCCTTCAGCTTTTCCTTCGTGGCCGGCGGGAGCTGATCCGCACTCAGGTCCTTGGCGTTGAGGAGGACTTTGTGGGCCTCCTGGAAGAGCTCCTTCCCGACGGCGTCCTCCACACGCAAGCGCCAGGAGGCCATCTTGGGACGGGATTCGAAAACATCGTGTCCGACGGCAAGGGGCTGCAGAGGAAAAAAATATTTAAATAGTACACTAATAATGGAAATAATAATAATAATGATGATGATGGCGATAATAATAATAATAATAATAATAATGATGTGGTAATGCCCGCCCCCTTTTTTGAGGCAAAGAGAGTCTTCTTGGATCTGTGAGGAACATGGCAGCGGCGGCCATTTTGTTTCACAATTTCCTTTCATTCCCAGGCCACCGCCACAACCGAGGTCTTGCCAAAATGGCCGCCCAAATTTATTGCGCACAAACGCACCTGCATGAGCTCCACGATGGCCACCAAGTCGGCCACGGAGATCTCACGTCCGGCGATGAATGGCCGCTCCTGGAGGAACTTGTCCTCGAAAATCCTGAGGGCCTCATCCAGGTCCTTCATGGCTGCCTCCAGCTTTTCGGGGGAAGTGGTTGGCCCAGGAAGATGGGGGCCAGCGCCTGATTGGAGGAATTTGGGAGAGGAAGAGAGGCGTATTTAAACATATTTAAAAGTTCGGACTAAAGACCCAGAGCAGATTCACTGAGACAGGGCTAAATGGCCTCTGACTAATCCTTTGCGCTTCTGCAATTTCTATTTCAGCTCCTTTTTCCTCCCTCAAAAGTATCAATCTTTGGTCATCTCTCTTTGAAAGCAGGATTGAAAATTATATATCAATTAATTTATTGTGCAATTATAACGAACGTCAGGCGTTTGTTTTAGAATAAAATAACTTGAGGGCTATGCAAAGGGTAAATAAGGTTTGTATGATACAGATGATGAATGCAGAGGAAATACTGTCATATAATCTCACATTATAAAATAAATATAAAATTAAAATATTTTATATTAAAATGAATAAATGTAAAAATAAAAAATAAAATTGTATCAATTAGTTTAGTATGCAATTATAATGAACATCAGGCGTCTGTTTTAGAATAACTTGAGCACAATGCAAAAGGTAAATATGGTTCGTATGACATAGATGTTGAATGCAGAGGAAATAGTGTAATATCTCATATTATAAAATATATAAATATAAAATTAAAAAAAATAAAATAAAATTATATCAATTAATTTAGTATACAACTATAATGAACATCAGGGTTTTGTTTTAGAATAAATAACTTGAGGGCTATGTAAAAGGTAAATATGGTTTGTATGACGAAGATGGTGAATGCAGAGGAAATACTGTAATATAGTCTCATATTATAAAATAAATAAATATAAATATAGAATATTTTATATTAAAATATACAAAATTAAAAGTGAAAAAAGAAAACTATATCAATTACTTTTAAATTATATATATATATAATAGGGAGAGCCCACCAAACCTCACTGTAGTTTTTGCCATGTATTTAATCTTGGGAAAAAGTCACGCCAAGGAAGTTGTGGAGTTTCTGCGCGTCTTTTTTCCTCCGCTATCCCACCCCAAAACCCTCAAAAGATACGCCATTTCCCGCATCCGGAGCATTTCTGGTCACCTTGATGATGAAGACTTTGCTGCCGGCCATCCGGACGGCCGTGTGTTGCCAGGCCAGGTACTCGTCCACTCTGGCCTGAGTCTTAAGGTCAGAGGGGTACCAGTGGTCAGCGGTCTTGAATTTCCTGGCCAGGTAGAGAAGGATGGCGATGCTGTTTGGACAAAGAGGAAGAAAAAAGTGAGATATGGGCAGCTCCCCTCCCCCCCACAACTGACCACCCATGTCATAAATGATTTTGCCGCACTACAACTCCCAAAACTCCTTAGCATCTCTGATGTGTGTCTGTGGATGGGAGCTGAAGCCTGCCAACATCTCAATCATGATTTTCTGACCCATTTTCTAAAAAATTGGGTCAGGATGAGGTACAGTGAGCCCCCCGTTTTCAACAAAAACGGCGAAAATGGTCTTGACCTCTCGGACAAAGCGAAGTCCGCGTCTCTCATGGCCGGCACTTTGCCCACAGGGTTGACCTCAAGGAACTTCTCTGACCTCTGCTGCCCTGGACAGAGAGAAAGAGAGGGAGCAAAATAATAATAATAATAATAATAATAATAATAATAATAGAGTAAATAGGACCCAAATAAATGGATTCCAACACAAGAATGACTATCTATCCCAACCATTTAATCCTTATTTTTTAAACTGTGCTAAGTTTAATTCTTTCTTAAGGGAGGGTAAGATATATTATAATGTATTGTTATTAAGTATTGTATTAGTTTGTTTTAACATGTAAGCCGCTATTGATTGCTATTATAGTAGAAAAGCGGGATACAAACAAGTTTTATTTTATTTATTTATGCATGACATTTTTCCTCCGTTCCGCAATTGAAGCTTAATGGATAATATTAATATTTATTCATCCGCTGGACCACACAGTTTGCAAGAAAAAAAGTTTTTATTTTATTTATTTATTTATTTATTTATTTGTGACAATATTTTTCCTCTATTCCGCAACTGAGGCTTAATGGATAATATTAATATTTATTTATCCACTGGACCACATAGTTTGCAAGAAAAAAAGTTTTATTTTATTTATTTATTAATGCGTCACAATATTTTTCCTCCGTTCCGTAATTGAGGCTTAATATATATTAATTTATTTATTTATTTGCTGGACCACACAGTTTGCAAGAAAAAAATGGAATTGGAAATGAGATAAATAATAATATTTAAACAATTATTATTTAATAATATTTATTAAATAATTAATAAATCCAGGATTTAGTGCAAACTTAATAAAATTAATTTAATTTTTAAAGTGATAAAAGATTAATTTTTTATTTTATTTTGAACTTAATAAAATTACCAAAATTAATAATTTTAATTTTTAAATTAATAAAATATTAATTATTTTATTTTATTTTATTTTGAACTTAATATAATTAATTTAATTTTTAAATTAATAAAATATTTATTTTATTTTGAAACGGTTGTTTCAATTGATAGTATAGGTTTGACTTTTGGGATGGATGCTCGTCTCCTTTCGATTTTTAAAATGATTTTTTTTTAAAAAAAATTGCAATTGTAATTATTATTATTATTATTTTTGGAGTGTCCTCCTCACCTTGCATCAGTTCGACATGCTTGAACTCGAAGGGGATGTTGTTCTTTTTCGCGAAGATGTAAACGGCGCGGCACGGCTGCGAGTTCAAGTCCAGGTAGAGTTCAAGAGCCATCCTTTCGGAAAGGAAAATCTGAATTTAAATAGAAAAATAGGAGATAGAAAGGGCTGCCAAAGAAGAGAACAAAATCCCAGACACCGGAGGATAAAAATATTGAATTTCCCTTCCTCCGCAGATTCTGGGAGTTGCCTCTCGTCTTGGCTATTTCGATGTCGCAACAATTATCTTTTTGGGCCAAAGATTAGCAAATAAAGGACTTTGGACGGCGTCCATCTCTGGCCAGAGGCTTGTTTTCGTAACAAGCAGAAGTGGAAGAAAGTTCACACGCCGTTTTAAAAGTAAATTTTAGTCCTGCAATCGCAGTTTTAACGACCCTCGGTTTTGCAGGGTTGCAATATTTACAGAATCTCTGAAAAGGATAATTACTAACAGGCCGTTAAAACGGCGGCGCATGTGAAGTTTGTTACGAAAGAAAGTCCGATCTGACCGTAGGCGCATCACCTTGACCGCAAATGGACACTGCGCAAAGGCCATCGTCCACTTGGTTTCTTCCGAAAGGGTGGCCTGAAAGATAATCCCCAGGATCTGCGGAGAAAGGAAAACCTAATTTCCCCCTCTCTTCTTTACATGTCTTTTTTCCACCCGTTTTCTGACTCCGTTTTTCCTTTTTCCCCAACAAAATGGTGGTCGAACTCTACCTGGACTGGGATTCGCAGCCATGCTGCGCCGTTTACATCTTCGCCCAGAAGAACTACATTCCCTTCGAGTTCAAACATGTCGATCTCATGAAAGGTGAGTAGGCCAGACACCTTCCAAAAGGAAATATTAATTAATAATAATTACTAACAACAATCCGCTCCGGAGCTTAGCCCGAACTTGAAAGGAGCAGATCTTAATTACCTTAAGGATTAAACGGTTGGGAAAGGTGTTCCTGTCTTGTGAGCCACCTTTGGATCCTGTTTAATGGGTTAAATCAATCAATAAAATAAATATTAATTGTATTATCATTATTAATTGATAGATCATAATTGTGTAACGGGGAAAATCATTGTGAGGATTAAAAGGATAAAAAGGTTAGAAAAGGGGGGGTACTTGTGTTCGAGCCACCTTTGGATCCCATTTATTTGATTAAATAAAGGAATAAGTAAATATTAATTGTATTAACATTATTAATTGATAGATCTTAATTGTGTAATGGAGGAAATCATTGTGAGGATTAAAAGGTTGGAAAAGGGGAGGTTCGAGCCACCTTTAGATCTTATTTCTTTGATTAAATAACAGAATAAATAAATATTAATTGTATTGAGATTAGGTAGGTAATAATTGAGATTATTAATTGTGTAAATATTAATTGTATTGAGATTAGGTAGGTAAAAGGTAGGTAGGTAGGTAGGTAATAATTGGGATTATTAATTGTGTAAAAGGTGATCAGGAAGAAGGACTGAGCGAGGGAAAAGAACGGGTTTTCCCAGGTTTCAAGCCAATTTTGGGTGTGGTAACTTTGTTGAAACAGGGATGAAATAAAGTAATTAATAAATTATATTTTTATCCCCAAATTTCTGCAGTGGAGCAAAGGGAAGAGGCCTTTCTGAAGGTCAACCCTGTTGGTCAAGTGCCGGCCATGAAGGACGGAGACTTCGCATTGTCCGAGAGGTCAGTACTTTGGCCGTTTTCGTTGAGAATGTGGGGGGGGGGGTGGCCATACCCCATCTCTATCTGAAATAATCAATTTAGAAACCTCTAAATTTCTAAATTTCAAGTGGGCCGCACTGAGACGTCAACGAACTACGACTCCCATCCTCCATCACAAGACGCTGAGGAGTTTTGGGAGCTGCAGTCCAACAACAATAACAAAATTGTAACGGGGGGGAGCTGCCCACATCTCACTTTTTCTTCCTCTTTGTCCAAACAGCATCGCCATCCTTCTCTACCTGGCCAGGAAATTCAAGACCGCTGACCACTGGTACCCCTCCGACCTGAAACAACGGGCCAGAGTGGACGAATACCTGGCCTGGCAACACACGGCCGTCCGGAAGCCCATCTGCGACATCTTCGTCATCAAGGCAAGCCAACGAAAGGAAGGGTCCGTTTCGGACAGCGAAATACTTGTAGGAATATTTGCAGAAATCCGCTCCGGGCGTTCAGTCCGAACTTGGAGGAGAGCCATTGAAACCATGTTGACAAGGCCTCTCTCTCTCTCTCTCTAATTAGATGATGGCGCCCGTCTTCCTGGACCAACCGCTTCCCCCCGAAAAGTTGGAGGCGGCCATAAAAGCCCTGGACGATGCCCTGAGGCTCTTTGAGGCGAAGTTCCTCCAGGAGCGGCCATTCATCGCTGGACGCGAGATCTCCGTGGCCGACTTGATGGCCATCGAGGAACTCCTGCAGGTGCGTTTGTGCGCAATAAATTCGGGCGGCCATTTTGGCAAGACCTCCTCATTTGCGGTGGCCCCTGGAATGAGAAGAGAGCGATCCATTTACGGGAATCGTGAAACAAAATGGCCGCCGGCGTCGTCATCCTTTTCTCTCTCTTCGCAGGTCGTCGCCGCCGGACACGACATTTTCGAATCCCGTCCCAAGATGGCCACCTGGCGCTCGCGTGTAGAGGACGCCGTCGGGAAGGAGCTCTTCCAGGAGGCCCACAAAGTCCTCTTCCATCCCCAGGAGCCGAGTGCGGATCACCTCTCGCCAGCCCTGAAGGAGAAGGTGAAGGAATGCGTGATCAGGTGGCTCCACTGACGCAAAAGAGGCGTCAAAGGCGGTGTCGATTGCAACCCGGATCATCGTTAATGAAGACCCATTAACTTTACAAAAGACCCGCTCATCTGTCAGCAATGTAAAGTGATAAATGGCTTTTACTTTGTCTAAAGAAAGTTCAGTGCAGCAAATGTCTTGCAGTGAACTGTTTCCGCTTACAAAAATAAAGGATTTTAAAGGCAGCTTGGTCCCAATTAATAATTATGACTCATTAGTCTTACAAAAGACCTGCTCCTTTGGTTAAATACAGAGAAGTGCCCAGGAATTGGGGTTTTCTTTCCAATAGTAGATTGCAGTGAATGTCTTGTGACGAACTTTTCTTCTTTGCTGAAAAAATGAAGGATTTTAAAGGGCAGTTTGGTCTTAATTGGGAACGAAGGGGCTATTAGCTTTGCAAAAGACCTGCCCAATTTAAGTCTTTCCTCATCTTTTTCCAAAACAAAACAAAATCCATGCACACGGGTGAAAGAAGGAATCTGTACATTATCGCTTCGGATTGCATTGCAGTTGGGTTTCCTCTTCCTCAGTGCAGAAACAGAGAGACATAGTGCGGATATTTCTCAGTATTTGATCTGTGTTTATTTTGTGAGGAGAAAGCACTCCTTCCAAGGTGTCTTTGGAAACCTCTTAAAACGAGGAATTTCCTTTTTTCTTGCAAAATATCTCTCTGCCGGAGCCGGACGAGACGCAACACCCCTGCAGAGTGGGTCCCTTGTTCGCCGTCCTTTCGGAGGAATTGGGTCTTCCCAATTTCAAGACCGTTTTTCGGCTCGCTCCTCCTGTTGAGGTCAAAACAAAATTAAATAAACTTAATTAAACATCCAGACTGACCCTGGTTTTGAGGTCTCCTCCTCCTCCTTGAACCCTGGCTACCTTGACGGTCTCCTGGAGCGCAGCTAAGGCCTCCTCGTACCCCGGGAGCAGAGTTCGAATCTGGCCGCTCCGGACCAGCTGCCGTTCCAGCGGAGGAAGTCCGGCTTCTCTCAGCATCTGTAGGAATTTCGACTCCTGGAAAAAACAAGTGGAGGAGAGTCAGTCCTCTCCCCAAATACGGAGAAGGGGACTTTGGGGGATAGGGAGACGTAGTACCTGTTGCTTCAGGAGGAGGGTGAAGGCCAGTCCGGCTCTCCCGGCCCGAGCCGTGCGGCCAACCCTGGAAGCGAGTGCGAGAGACAAAGAAAATAATCGGAATTAGCGTCTCTGGGATGCAAGCTCTCCATCCTTCCTGTTAAATGCTGAGGCGGACTCTAAAGCCCATCGTCCTGCACCTGGAGGGGGGAAATGGCGTACCGGTGGACGTAAGTCCGGATGAACTGCGGTGCGTCATAGCTGATCACGCACTTCACCCCGGTGATGTCGATCCCTCGCGCCGTGGCGTCCGTGCTGATGAGTCTGCAGGAGGATGATGGGACATGAAAACGGCCTCCCCAAAACATCCCCGACACAAAACAATTCAACACGTCCTGACAATGGAGTACCTCGAAGGGCTGGACTTTCTCCTTTGACAGGCGGGCTGGGATGGATGACCTTTGGGTTCCCTTCCCTTCCTGTGCTTTCATTCTCCTCCTTTGAAAGCCTCAGAATATTATATGAATACTATTAATCATCATTATTACCACTGTTATATTTCAGCTGTGAGTTTATTTCCTGTGGTCACTCTGGTGGACTAGATGACCACTTGATAGCCCACTTCCCAAATGAGAGATAGCCCTCTCTCATTTACTACATCAGATGCAAAGAAAGCGGCTTCTCTCTATTTCACTGGAATTATTTCCTGCGTCATTACCTGGGGGTCAGTCTAGATGACCTCTAGGTGTTACCCCTTTTCCAATTCTTCCATCAATTTCTGTCTAGGTCTTTCCTTCTCTTCTCTCTTCATTATAGTCAATCAGACTGCCTCATGGGGTGACAGTCATCCTTGGACATTTCCTGTGTCATTGCCAGGGGGTCAGTCTGGATGACCTCTAGATATCCCCCTTTCCCAACTCTTCCATCAGTTCTATTTTAGGTCTTTTTCCCCCTTCTTTCTTCATAACACTGGATGGCAGAGTCTCCCTCTTCTCTTTAAAAAAACACAACTTGGCCATTTCCTTCATCACTGTCAGGGGGTCAGTCTAGATGACCTTTAGATATACCCCTTTTCCCTTCTCTTTATTATATCTAGTTTAAGCCTTTTTCCCCCTATCTCTCTCTTCATTGCAGTCAATGAGACTATCTCACAGGGTAGCAGACCTGACCGCCTCCGTTTTTTAAACGCTGCTTAGACATTTCCTGCATCATCATGGGGGGGGGGGTCAGTCTGGATGACCTTCAGATATTCCTTTCCTCCCAGAATTCTTTTACTCCACCTTTCCCTCCTTATTGCGGTCAATCAGAGTACCTGACAGGAACGGCTCTCTTTGCCTTTTAAAGGCTTCTCGGACCTTTCCCCAAATTGCTGGACTGGATGACCCCCCAAAAAACTTACAGCTGGACCTTCCCTCGCTCAAACTCCTTCAGCGTCCATTTCCTTTGGCCGGGGGTCAGCCGGGAGGAGAATTCGGCCACGCTGACTCCTCCGAAGGCCTTGACCAGCAGGAAAAGCCTGGAGGAAGGGAGGAGAGGAAGTGGTCAGAGAGATGCAAACGCCGACCCTGCAAGGGAGGAAGCGTCCCAGAATCCCCTCACCTGTGGGAGGTCTCCTTGCTGTTGACGAAGCAGAGCACCCGGGAGAACTTCAGCCGCAGAAGGAAGTGCAACAGGTAGAGCGGCTTCCATCTCAGGCTGCAGGGGACAAAGTAGTGCTGTGGGGAAAAAGGAAGGAAAGAGGATCCAAAATGGCTGCCCTCACGCTCTCCCCCTAGAGTCGTTTTAAGGATGGGATTTGGAGGCCTATCCAAAATGGCCGCTCCCACATTCTCCCCTCAGAGTTGTTTAATTTAAACAGTTGATTGACAGACAGGATTTGGGGCTGACCCAAGATGGCTGCCCTCATCTTCTCTCCCTAGATTTGTTCTAAGTGGTTAAATGATGGACCGGATTTGGGGCTGATCCAAAATGGCCGTCCTCACAGCCCCAAATCCTGAGTCTTTTTAATTGGTTGACTGACAGACAGGATTTGGGGCCTATCCAAAATGGCCACCCTCACAGCTCCAAATCCTCAGAGCCTTTTTAAGTGGTTGATTGAGGGATGGGATTTGGGGTGTCCGCAAAGGGGTGGGATAAAAATAAATTTTATTATTACTATTATTGTTATTGAAGATGGCTGCCCTCATGCTTTCCCCTCAGAGCCTTTTTAAGTGGTTGATTGAGGGATGGGATTTGGGGCCTATCCAAGATGGCCGCCCTCACGCCCCCCCCCCCCAAGAGTGGTTTTAAGCGGAGGATTGTGAGGGGCCACAATGGACCAGGCCTCACCGAGAGACCCTCCGGAAGGGTGTATTTCTTCTCTTTCTCCTCTTCCTCCTTCTCTTCCTTGTCGTGCTCCTTTGGGGCACCAGGCCTGTCCGCCTCCGCTTCCCCTTCCGCTTCCTCTTCCTCTTCCTCCCTGGAGGCCGAGGCCGGGGCAAAGAGTCTCGGGCGGAAGAGTCCGAGGGGCTGCAGCTTCTCCACGTTTCGGGTCAAGGTGGCTGAGAAGAGGAGCTTCTGGAAGGGCAGCCGAGGGACGGAGGCCCTGGACCAGCAACAATTATTATTATTAATAATAATATTATTATTGGTACCACATTTATTATTATTATTATTATTATTATTATTATTATTATTATTATTATTATTATTATTATTATTATTATTACCTACACCATAATATTACTGTTAGCACATTAATATTATCTGCCCCCCTCGCCCCCGAGAAACAGTCCTTACCTGGCGGCCGTGAGGGGTCCCTGCTGCATCCGATCGAAGAGCCGTGGACGATGGGCTCCGTCTACCGGCCGGTCCACAGCTGCCGTGGTCACTTGCTCCAGCCAGTTCTGGTGCATCCCGTCAATCATGCGGTCGGCTTCGTCAATGACCTAGGAAAATTAATTAAAATAACAGAAACAGCGAGGGAAGACAATACAGTAGCTTCTCTTTCTAGGACATTTCCCTGTGCGGACCTCCTGAGGTCATCCAGACTGTCCCCAAAGCCATCTCCATGCGTTTAAGACCAAACCTCTATCTCTATCCCCAAAACTAGAGTAAGAATCTGAAATGATCTGGCAAAACTGGACCGCCATGCAATTATCAATAAACGACTAAGTGACAAGAGAAATTAAAATATTATTCCTTATTGGGAATAATATCCACCCGGAAAACCGACGTACAGCTTCTGTCTCCCTTATTAGCCAAAATGCTTGGGACCAGAACTATTACGGATTATTTCCTCCCTGATTTTGGAATATTTGCATAGACATAATGAAATATTCTTGGTGACGGGACCCGAAAATTTAAGCACGAGGTTAATTTATGTTTCGTATACAACTTATTGTACACATAGCCTGAAGCAATATTTTAAATAATTTAAATTAAATAATATGCCATATTTTAAATAATTTTGTGCATGGAAAAAAGTGTCCTCAGAAAGCAAAGGTGTCACTATATCTCAGCCACCCAGGAAAAAAGGTTTTTGGATTTTGGGGTTTCTGGATAAGAGAGACAATTGGGCTTGGAAGGCTTTGCATTTGAAGTAATTAACAAGGGAGGATAATTAATTAATCTTTGTAAAGTCTCCTCACCAGGAAGCGGAGCTGCCGGAGGCTGAAGGGGGTCGTCTGCTGGAGGTGGTCAACCAGGCGCCCCGGAGTGGCCACCACAATGTCCGCCAGGCTACGGACACCGGTCAGCCTAGGGAGAAGGAAGAAAACTTGAGGGACTGGACACTTGAGGACTAGAAACCTGTCTTTGGACAAATTTCTGCATCAAATACTGGATTCTGCAGTAATGTGAGGTTGCGTCGTTTGGGACCAGATGTGTTGTTTTTAAATTAATGAGACCAAATCTGCCTCTGCTCAGGGAAGATGCCAAACGAAGAGGCCTAAAGGCTCCAAAATATAATAATAATAATAATGATAATAATAATAAATATTTTAAAAGAGGGGATGAACCTCACGTTTTCTCGACAAGCGACTCCTGCTCCTTGGCAAAGGATTTCTGGCCGGTGATTTGCACTACTTTCAGCCCCGTTCCGTCGGTGTAAATGTTGAACACTTTGCTCACCTGTTGAAAAAGGAGAAATAAGGAAGATTCTGCCGCTTTTTGAATAAAACAACATATAAAGCATCTCCGTTATAAAGCCTCAGATCCAGGGATCTCCCTCAAAGCCAGAGGATTTTGAGAATAATTGGGATTTGGGGATTGTCTGCTGCTGTTCCCCACCTTGATCCATAGAGAGAAGTGAGTAATAAATTACTGTTATATTAGATTGCTATTGTTATATTCTGGATTCCTTACAAATTGTATATTGGTGAATAAATCTGGAAACATCCAACACTTAATTTTGAATTTTATTGTATTCTATGTATTTTATATTGCTGTAACCCGCCCAGATTCCTTGTGATTGGGCAGGCTATAAATAAATAATTTATTATTATTATTATTAAATTATTCTGGATGGACAAAGCATTACGGTTATTCCCCTTTTGGCAAGCACTGTTTGTTATTACATGTTGTTGTTGGGTGTCTTTATGGGGTTTTCTTGGCTACATTTATTATTCAGAGGAGGTTTCCTCTGAGGTTGAGAGAATGTGACTTCCCCATTGGGTTTCCACAGCTGAGGAAACGGTGATTCGAACCCCGGTCTCCCAGGGTCTCCTTGTCCAGCGCTCAAACCATTGAACAAATACAATTTCTTGTTTCCAGTACGCTATGCATCTATTTAAAAAGAAAATTATAGTTGTGTGTGAGACAGAGAGATGATCTGAATTTCTAGGCAACTGGCCCCTTTACGCTCTCTCCGAATTGCTGCATCTGCACTGTAGAATTAATGCAGTTTCACACCGCTGTAACCGTCATGGCTCCCCATTTTGTGGAATCCTAGGGTTTGTAGCAGGGGTAGGCAACCTTTTTGAGCCGGGGGCCGGGTTGCTGTCCCTCAGACAATTGGGGGGCCGAAGCACCAAAAATAAATAAATTAATTAATTAAAATAAAAATAATTTTTTTAAAAATTAAAAAATTAAAAAATATGCATGCACACTCTCTCAGCCCCAGAAAAGCCATGGCAAACCCCCTGTGGATATTTTGCCAAGAAAACCCCAAGAACAAGTAATAACAATAATAATCAATATCATCATGGTGGGCGGCGGCGGCGGCGGCGGCGGCGGCGGCGGCGGCGGCAGGACCGGCCTGGGGCCGGTCCAAAGGCCTCGTGGGGCCGCATCCGGCCCCCGGGCCTTAGGTTGCCTATCCCTGGTTTGTAGTTTTGGGAGATCACTTAGCTTTCCCTGTCAGAGAGCACTGGTGCCGCAACAAAGGACAAACACCACAGGAAGGAGCCATGACAGTTGAAGCGGCCTCAAAGTGCAATAATTCTGCAGTGCGGATGGAATCATAGAATCATAGAATCATAGAATCATAGAGTTGGAAGAGACCACAAGGGCCATCCAGTCCAACCCCCTGCCATGCAGGAACTCCCAATCAAAGCATCCCCGACAGATGACCATCCAGCCTCTGCTTAAAGACCTCCAAGGAAGGAGACTCCACTACTCTCCGAGGGAGCAATGTGTTCCACTGTCGAACCGCCCTCACTGTCAGGAAGTTCCTCCTAATGTTGAGGTGGAATCTCTTTTCTTGCAGCTTGCATCCATTGTTTCGGGTCCTAGTCTCTGGAGCAGCAGCAAACAAGCTTGTTCCCTCCTCGATATGACATCCCTTCAAATATTTAAACAGAGCTATCATATCCCCTCTCAGCCGTCTCTTCTCCAGGCTAAACATTCCCAGTTCCCCATGTCTCTCCTTATAAGGCTTCATGGTTTCCAGACAGAGTTCATTGTATGTGTGGATGGCTCCTTTGGGATGCTTTCCAGGACATCCCCAGCTCCCTAAGTCTCTCTGCATAGGGCTTTGTGTTTTCCAGACCTTTCACCATTTTAGTTGCCCTCCTTTGGACACGCTCCAGTTTCTCCACATCCTTTTTGAATTGTGGAGCCCAGAACTGGACACAGAATTATTCCAGGTGAGGCCGGACCAAAGCAGAATAGAGTGGCACTATGACTTCTCTTGATCTAGACACCATACTTCTACTGGACGCGCGGGCGCTCTCTTCTTGAGGGTCTTACCTGCTGGGCCAGTTCCTTTGTGGGCAGGACCACCAAGGCCCGGACGTGGCAGACGACTCGGTCCAAAAGGGCCTGGCAAGAGAAAATACAAAGAAAATATAATGGTGGCCATTGCCATCCATGCCTTTATTAATAATATTCCTTCCATTATTAAATAAACTTAATTACAGAGGCTGGGCTTCCTTCCGGTCTCTCACCTGGACCACCGGGATGACGAAGGCAAGGGTCTTCCCGCTTCCGGTGGGGGCCGAGACGCAGATGTCGCTGGGCTGGCAGCCGCCCCTTCCGGTCAAGAAGCCCCCGGATGCGCTGGTCAAGATGGCCGGAATCACCTCCGCTTGGACTGCAGAGGGAGAAATCAATCAATCAATTAATCATTCAATCAATGAACATATCCCAGCCAAAAGATCCCCCGATGCCGTTAAATACAGTGGTTCCCAAACTTTGATCCTCCAGGTATTTTGGACTTCAGTTCCCATAAGCCCCAGCCAGCCTGGCCAACAGTCAGGGATGCTGGGAGCTGAAGTCCATAACATCTGGAAGACCAAAGCGTTAAAAGGTTCTTCAATCCCAATCACAACAAAGAAATTGAGGCTTCCTACTGACTAAAATCCTGTTATGTGTGTTTATGTCTCTTCTTTTACACATCTATATATATATATATAAATATAAATATATATTTATAAAGAAAATCCTTGTTGCAAAGTCTTTGTGTGTCGATCCGGCTCCTTTTGATTCCTCATCCTTCTGCCTAGTTGGAGGTTTTTTAGCAGCATCGGCGCTGGGATTGGTGAAGGAGGGATGGAGAAATACAGACTTTAAGGGTCAGTAAATGAATAAAGATTGCGTTGACTGCCATTTTAGCTGATCCTAATCCATAGCCAAGCGTGTGCTTCCCTGCAACAGGGAAGAGGACCCCAAAACCCCTCGCTGAGAGTGAATGACTATCAAAACAGAGAGAAAAGGGGGGTAGTGGATAAGTGTTCCTGCAGTGTGTCTGTCATACTGTTATAATACCTGGAAACAGGGATTCTATCCCATTCGCCTGCAGCTTCTTAACCAGTTTTGGGTGAATTTCGGGGACCTCCCGGAGTGGGACCAGGTTCTCCTTGATCCTCCGCTGCAAAAGCCGGGGTTGGTTGAGCCACAGAGGCAGGAAAGGCTTCACCTGGAAAAAAGTTACACATGAGTAGACCCCACGGAAATTACAACCAGGGTTCAGGGGATTGCGTTGCCCATCATGCACAAGCCAGGAAAATGGGAACGCAATTGCTAGGGAACCAGGTGCAAGAAGCACCATTATCCAGCTAAATTACCTTCTGCACTGGCTTCCGGCTGCAATGACCAAGAACGATCAAGCTGCGAGGAGGAGGAGGAGGAAGAGAGGGACTTGTGTTCGGACTCAGCGCCGGCACAGACTGCTCCTCTCTTTCTTCTATCTCTTTGTCTCCAGCGCCTTCCCTCTTTTTTGCATCTGTTTCATCGTCTTCTTGATCACTCCCTGATTTTATTTTTTAGATAATTTTAGAGTCCGGATGAGGTTTTGGGGTGTCACTAGCCCACCTGTGAACCCCTCACACAATCAAAATGGCGGCCTCTTTTGGGGAATAGTAGTGCTATGTTGGGGCTCCATGAGAGACAAAATGGCAGCCTCTTTGGGGGAAATAGCAATGTAATGTTGGGGCTCCATGAGAGACAAAATGGCGGCCTATTTGGGGGAATAGCAGTGCAATGTTGGGGTGCCATAAAAGACAAAATGGCGGCCATTTTGGGGGAATAGCAGTGCAATGTTGGGGCACCATGAGAGACAAAATGGCAGCCTCTTTGGGGGAATAGTAGTGCAATGTTGGGGCGCCGTGAGAGACAAAATGGTGGACTCTTTGGGGGAACAGCAGTGCAATTTTGGGGCGCCATGAGAGCCAAAATGGTGGACTCTTTGGGGGAACAGCAGTGCAATTTTGGGGTGCCATGAGAGACAAAATGGTGGACTCTTTGGGGGAACAGCAGTGCAATTTTGGGGCGCCATGAGAGACAAAATGGTAGACTTTTGGGGGGAATAGCAGTGCAATTTTGGGGCGCCATGAGAGACAAAATGGCAGCCACTTTGGGGGAATAGCAGTGCAATGTTGGGGCACCATAAAAGACAAAATGGCGGCCACTTTGGGGGAAAAGCAGTGCAATGTTGGGGCGCCATGAAAGACAAAATGGCGGCCTCTTTGGGGGAATAGCAGTGCAATGCTGGGGCGCCATGAAAGACAAAATGGCGGCCACTTTGGGGGAATAGCAGTGCAATGTTGGGGCGCCATGAGAGACGTCAACCCGTTTCCCACAACAAGCAGCAAGAGCAAGCTCACCTCTGTCCGTTTCTGCCAAATTTTCATCTTCGTGTTGCTTCTTCCTCCTCTTTTTGCAAACTTTGCGCAAAGGGGATCCGTCGCATCCTCGCCACTTTTTGTTTCCGGACGCCTCCTTTGAACTGCTTTCGTCCTCCGAGATTTTGCTCTCCGGAGGGCTGGGCTTTGCAGAAATGGTGCTTCCTGGCTGCGCTTTTTGCAGTTCGCGGGTCTTGGCCTGTTCTTGCAGACGCCGCAGCAGCGCCAGCGAATGGCTTCCCAGGTCATTTTCCTCTCCTTCTTCTCCATCGCCAGCGTACCTGCGGAAGCGGCAAGAAAAATGAATTAATTACCTTAATTTAAAGTAACCGTTAAGCCCTTTAAAAGTAATTTTTGCTTAACAATCCCACCAATTTTACCCAAACTTGTACGTGCAATCCAGCTTCTATAACTCGCTTGTGAAGCAGTAGGCTAAGACTAGAGCTTGGAAAAGTTACTTTTCTGGGGTTATATTTCCCAGGATCTCCAGTAACCATGGTGGGGGTGGATTCTGGGATCTGCAATCCCCTTTGAAACGTAGCTTTCCCATTCTGCTCTGCATCACACTTAGCTTTTTGGGGGGACTGCAACACCCAGAATCCCCCAGTCCTTGAGATAGGCTTTTCCAGAGGTTGGAAAAGTTACTTTTGGGGGGCAATACAAGTCAGAGAACCACTTGCAGCTGTGCTGGGGAAGTGGATTCTGGGATTCATAGTCCCCCACTCTAAAGTAACTTTTCCCACCTTGCTCTGCTTACTCTATAGCTAACAGTTGCCCTTTTTTTGGAACTACAACCCCCAGAACCTCCCAGGTTGGAGTTTAGAGGTTGGAAAAGTTACTTTTTTGGACTACATTGCCCAGAACTTCCAGCAGCCCAATTCTGGGATTTGTAGTTCCCTCTTAAAAAGTAACTTTTTCTTTCCACACACACACCCCAACCCCGTTCTCTTCAAACAGGAGTGAATGCTCAACGCAGATGCCCTTGGGGGGACTATAACTCCCCAAATCCTCCCAAACCTCGCGTGGTGGGAGTTGTAGTCCCAACAAAGTTGACTTCCCCGGGCTCTTGCTGTGGCCGCAGCTTGTAATAGTCCCTTTTATATATATATATATATAAACGGAAAGAAGTAATAGTTCTCCTCCGCCTCGTTTCTCACCTGGGGACGAGAAAAAGAGCCATGCTGGACTGTGGAGTCAGGCAGCAGAAAAGACAGCTCTCCTTTGGGGGTCCTTTAACCACGAGGGGCACATTTACGGGCGCCTCTTGAAGACGTCACAAAGCGCGCAGGCCATGTGCGAGCGGTGCGGCCCGTTGCCCCTAGCAACGCGGGTCTCTCCTCTGGGCGGGGAGCGGGCTAAAGCAGCCAACCAGAAACGCCCTTTGGCGTAGCCATGCAAATGAGGCCTCGCTGCGCATTATGGGAAAAAGGAAAAAACCTGATTTTTCCCCAACTTTTTCTCCTATTTTTCCAGGAATTATGGCCTGGCTCTTCCTTCCCCAAATGGACTTCCTTTTAAAAAGAAAGATGGCAAAAATTTACCTCAAATTTCTATAAATGTGGAATGGTACCCAAAAGGCCATTTAGTCGAGCCCCAGGAAACAACAGCCTTGCGAGGTTGGCCACCCAATAAAATAAAATAAACCAACTTGCCTTAAAAAACAGACACACACATACACATACACCCCTGGTGCATCCGCACCACAGAAATAACACAGTTTGACCCCCCCTTTAATTGCTGTAACTGCTATGGGAATCCTGGGATTTGTAGTTTCACAAGGTCCTTAGCCCTTTTTCTTCTCTGCCAAAGGGAAGCGCTGGCACCTCACCAAAACAACAACAACAACAACCACTACCACTCTACTACAAATCCCAGGATCCTGTGGCAACTGAAGTGGGCCCAAAGTGCATTGTTTTGTAAACCCCTCTTTAGGATTCGCACTCGTGCCTCATGACCCCAGAAGCTAGAGACAAGGCAACCCCAATCTGTAGGGGGGGGTTCGGTGTCTGTGAGGGTCCCCCCCAAAAGGTTTTGGGATGTCCAGTTTGCCTCAAAGAGAGGAGAAAGACAGACAGACGCATTTAGGTCCTTTCTAGGCTTTTATTTCAGGGAGGAAGGTGGCTGGCGGCCACAAAGGAATCCATTGCTGGCGGCGGAGTGAGACGGGGAACATGGGCGTCGCAGTGTGCAGGTTTGGGGGGGCTCCCATGCCTCAAGGGGCCGGCTGTCCGTCCGTCCTCCATTTCAGAGGGCGGCCTCTGTCTAAGCGAAGGTGGACCCGTTCCAGCCAACATTGGCGGCGTTCATGTCGTAGTAGTTGATGTAAACCCTGCGCAAAAGGAGGAGGAGAACAAAAGGGAGAAAGATGAGGGCCGGGTGCCGGGTGCGAGCGTCTGTCACAGCAGCCCCATTCCCAGATAGGAGGGAGTCTTCAAAAGGGAAGCAGCGCTTGGCCTCCCTTCACTGGGAACCCTCCCTCCCTTTGGAACTATATTTCCCCATAAAAACACAGGGGCACTCTGTCACCAGGGAGGAAGATACGTGTCCTCCTTGTAGGCTCTCTCTGTTTGCCTGCCTGCCTGCCGGGATCCGAGTGCGGGATCCGCTGCCACAGCCGCCGGCTCACCTGTCTGCTGGGATGTGTAGTTCCTTGTTGAGGATTTCGCAGAGGAGCTTGGAGTAGGCCTTGTTCTGCTGAGCCCCGATCTTCCCGATGCTGTGGAGGCTGCAAAGGGCGCAGGGGTCCTCCGATCCTCCGAAGGACATCAGCTGCTCAGGGAGGATGTGCACCGCTATGTACTGCAATGGAGGACACAGAGACACAGGAGTCAACACTTCGCACGCAGGCAGAAACTACAGCTCCCAGAATTCCCTAGCACTGAGTCTCAAACCGGACTATCTCTGCAGTGTGGATGCAGGCAAGGCCTTCTAATCACTGCAAGTCTGCTGAGGGAAATGGTGGATAATAATAGTAATAATAATAATAATAATAATTAATAGGGGAGGGGAGGAAGGTGGAAGGAATGAAGGAAAAGGAGGAAGGAGGGAAGAAAAGTAGCAAAGGAAGGAAGAAAGGAAGGGAGAAAGGATGGAAGAAAAGCAGAGAGGAAAGAAGGGTGAAAAAGAGAAGATGGAAGGAAGGAAGGAAGGAAGGAGGAAGGGAAGAAAGAGAGGTAGAATGGAAGGAGGGAGGAAGAAAGGAAGGAAGGAAGGAAGGAAGAAAGATGGGAGGAAGTTACGAAAAGATGAAAATGGAAGGAAAGATGGAAGGAAAGGAGATGGGGAAGAGGGAGGGAAAGGAAGGAAGATGGAAGGAATGAAAGAAAAAAAGAAAGGGAAGAAGAGAAA
>JANUYF010000004.1:0-87500 GCA_026167975.1 Phrynosoma blainvillii | reverse complement strand
GGAGGAAGAGTCCGGCCCAATTGATGACCCCGACGAGGATGAAGGCCGAGGGGCGGAAGGTCTGGCTGAACATCTCCACCATGACGGCGATGGTGGCCCCGGCTGGAAGGAGAAGAAAGGGAGAGAGAAGGACCCTAAAGCCACACGCACAATTCGGAAAAACTCCCATTTCACGGGGCGCTATATTTTCCTCCTCGTCCTCCGTCCAGTTGGGGATTTCCTTTAGCAGCATCAGCATTGGGAGGAAAGAAAGAAAGAAGGACGGAGGAAGAAGAGGCTTTTGGCGCCTTGTGTGCGTATATATTTATTTATGTGTTGGATTTGCGTCCCACCTTCGTCCCAAAATGGGGCCCAAGCTGGCAATTATTGCAACAATAATAATAATAATAATAATAATAACAAGGATACTCACAGGGCCCGATCCCATAGAAGAGGACGAAGAGGAAGATGAGGAGGACGCTGAAGTAGTGCATCCAGAAGAAGCGATGCTGGGAAAAGAAAGGGGGAAAATATATATATATTAAAAGTGGGGAATAAAAATATCGCATTGCACCCCTTTTGCTTGAGTTTTGGGGTGCGTTTTGTGGCCTGAGAAACTCTAACTCTATGGCCAACATCTGGGAGAAGTTGACCATAGAGTTGCGCCGGAGGACCCACAAATGCCTAGAGAAGTGTTCTCTCTAGGAATCTCATCCAGTGCAACTCTATGGTCAACATCTGTCTGAATTGTGTTGGAGGACCCCCAAATGCCTAGAGAAGTGTTCTCTCTAGGAACTTCTAGGTCCCCCAGTGCGACTCTATGGTCAATTTCCATCAGAACTGCTTTGGAGGACCTAGGGTTTCCTAGAGAGGACATATTCATCAAATCCGCGAAGAACCAAATTCCGCGAGAGTCAAATCCGCCATTATAAAAACATAATTGTAAATGGCAGAATTAAATTCCACCGGGGTGGACCCCCATTCCCGTCCCGCCTGAGGCGGCCGCTTCGTAATGCCCACCTGGAGGGAGAGAGTGGCGGTCAGTAGGGCCAGGACCACCACCATTGACCCATAGCCGCCCCACAGGAGCCTCTTCCGCCCGAAGCGTTCGATCAGGGAGCTCTGGAAGAGGGAAATCCAGGGTCAGAGGAGCAGGAAGGGCCTACCTTGCAGAGCTGTTGTGTCCGTGGCTCTGAGGGGGTTGGTC
The DNA here is from genome assembly GCA_026167975.1 of Phrynosoma blainvillii. Lineage (NCBI taxonomy): Eukaryota > Metazoa > Chordata > Lepidosauria > Squamata > Phrynosomatidae > Phrynosoma > Phrynosoma blainvillii. The sequence goes on along the minus strand of JANUYF010000004.1, from coordinate 86,314 downwards.
TAGGTGACCCCTGGGGCCCAACTTACGCACAAAATGGAGGAGAGGCACTCGCACATCCCGACCCCCAGCGCCAAGTAGGGGATGACCTCCTCCTCAAACGCGGCCGTCCGGAAAACCTCGAAGGAGTAGAAGTAGATCTGGAAGAAAGGAAGGAAGGAAGCAACACAATGGGGGTCAGAATAGATGACCCCTTCCCAAAATTGGCCGTAATTCAAAGTGACACAGCGTCAGGCCTTCCTTGACCCCTGGGGCCTCCCACTGACCCTGGTCTGGGTTTATTTTGCTGGTATTATGGAGGCCCGGGGAGGGTCAGTCTGGATGACCACTGGGTGCCCCCCATTCATTCCTATGGCCCCGGGGGGGACTCAACTGCATTGATGCCGCAGAGCTGGAGGGTGGTCATCACGGCCAGAGTGACGTAGAGCTGCCAGCGCAAGGACCGGGCCCTCAGGACCTCCATCACCCGCAGGGCCTTCTTCGCCTCGGCCCCCAAAGAGGAAGAGGAAGGGGAAGAGGAAGAGGAAGCAGCAGGCCTCAGGCGGCGCTCGCGGCGAAGGTCATCCGCCTCCGGCCGGAGGTCGGCTCCAGGGCCCCAGAGAAACCGGATGGCTGGGAACAAGGAAGGGGAAAAGGAAAGGGAAGTGGGGTGGGGTGGGAAAAGGAAGGGAAAAGAGAGGGAGGAAAGCAGGAAGGAAAGGAAGAAGAAGTGGGGGAGGGAGGAAAGGAAGAAGAAATGAGGAAGGAAGGAGGGAGGGAAATAGAGAGGGAGGGAGGAAGGAAAGCAGGAAGGAGGGAGGAAAAGGAAGATGGAAAGGAAGAAGAAGGAAGGAAGAAAGGAAGGAAGGAGGGAGGGAGGGAAATAAAGAGAGGGAGGAAGGAAGGAAAGCAGGAAGGAGGGAGGAAAAGGAAGATGGAAAGGAAGAAGGAAGGAAGGAAGGAAGGAGAGAGGGAAAGAGGGAGGAAGGGAGGGAAATAAAGAGAGGGAGGAAGGAAGGAAAGCAGGAAGGAGGAAAAGGAAGATGGAAAGGAAGAGGAAGGAAGGAAGGAGAGAGGCAAAGAGGGAGGAAGGAAAGCAGGAAGGAGGGAAGGGAAGGAAAAAGGAAAGGAAGAAGAAGTGAGGAAATAAAGGAAAAAGAAGGGAGGGGGAAGGAAGGAAAGGAGGGAAAGAAAGGAAGGAAAGGGAAGAGGAAGGAAGAGAAAAAGGAAGAAGTGAGGAGGAAGGAGCGGAAGGAAGGAAACAATAGCAGGAGGAAAAGAAGAAAACAGGAAAGGAAGGAAGGAAGGGAATAGGAAAGGAAGAAAGAGGGAGATAAATGAATGTATCAATTAATTACAAGACAGAAAGGCGGAAGACCCTTTGTGTGGGCCGGGGGGGGGGGGGGGAGAGGGCGCTGTGTTTTGGGCTGAGATGGTGTCCCCCTTCCTTCCTTCCTTCCTTCCTTCCTTCCTTCCTTCTGAGAGGGTCTGGATCAATAATCAATATTAATTTGAAGTAATTAGAGGCTTAGAGCCAAATTTGGTAGGAAATGGTTAAAAGTTGACCCAAAAATGTGACCTTTCTGTCCAAAGAACAGCTGTGTGCGTCTGCTCTGGGAGAATTAAGGGAGGACACTTTTGCCTGTCTCCGGCCAGCTAAAAGAAACAAGAGACACAACTGAGATGCTTCCTTTTTAATGAGCCTTAATTGGAAGTGATAACGGGAGCAATGTGACCGTCTCAAAGCGCGCTGAATGCAAGATCAAAGAACAGGTGTGTCCAAATGTTTGAAAACATAAGAAGTATCTCTTTTCTGACAGATGGACTTGCATAGAATCCTTTGTTCTGAAAGATGAGCTCATCGCTTTGATAGGTATAAAAGTTTCATTCTAGCCACTCTGTCCTGAAGCCATTTGGGGAAAGGTCATTGCTAGCAATAATAAAAGCCATCTGAGCATGAAAAGCTTCTGGTCTGGAATGTCTGTGCTTTATGAGAAATAATTATAACTGCTTTTTGACCGTAGCACTTCCTTTTCCCCGTAGTACCTTTGAGGAAGGCGGCTTCGTCTCCCTTCTGGATGAGGAGGTAGGCCGGTGTTTCCGGGAAGCAAGGAAGGGCCAGGGCCTGGGCCAGAGCGGTCACTCCGGTCAAGGCCAGCAGGAAGGGCCACAGGGACTCTCCCCCCAGAAGCTCCCTGAGAGGAGGAAGTGGGGAGGAAGTAAGTGTGGGAGGGAGGGAGGAAAAGGAAGGGGAAGAAAAGCAAGACAAGGAAGTATAAGGGGAAGAAAGCAGGACAAGGAAGTGGAAGGGGAAGAAAAGCAGGAAGAGGAAAAGGAAAGGGGAAAAAGCAGGAAGGGGAAGGGGAAAAAGCAAGACAAGGAAGTATAAGGGGAAGAAAGCAGGACAAGGAAGGGGAAGGGGAAGAAAAGTAGGATGAAGAAAGGGAAGGGGAAGAAAAGCAGGAACAGGAAAAGGAAGACGGAGGAAAAGGAAGAAAAATGAGGAAGGGGGAGCATCAGGAAGAAAAAGGCAGCAGGAAGGGGAAGGGGAAGAAAAGCAGGAAGGGGAAGGAGGAAGAGGAAAGAGAAATGAAAAATAATTAGGAAGTAGAAGAGGAAGAAATGGAGGAAGGGGAGAAAGAGAAGGAAAAAGAAAGGAATGAGAGGAAGGAGGAAGAAGGAGAAGAGAAGGAAGAAGAGGCAAGAAAAGGGGAAGGAAGGAGAGGAAGAAGGAGGAGGAAGAGGAAGAAGAGGAAAGATTGAAAGAAGGAGGAAGGAAAGAGGAAAGGAGGGAGAAAATGGAGGGAGAGAAAGGAAGAGGAAGAGGAAGAAGACCTCATTAGTTTGGGCTGGAGGACACATTTTGAGATAAAAATATATGTATACAATTCAGTTTTAACTTAATCCGACCTGTCTTTAAATCCAATTAACGTTCAGTTTAATTGTCACCTAGTTTCAAAATGGCTGCCGACTTGCCAAAAGGATTATAGGAAAGAGCAAAACCACCGCTAAGGCCCTTATTATTATTATTATTATTATTATTATTATTATTATTATTATTATTATTATTTTAAAAGGTTGGATTAATTAATTAATTAATTTCCCTCGTTATCATTTATTTATTGATCCTCACCGGAGTCCGGCCACTTGACCGGCGACTTTCCCGAGGGTCAAGAAGACGGCCACCGTGGCGTTGGCGAAACCGCGCAGTTTCTTCGGCGAAATCTCTCCCACGTATTGCGGGTGGATGTTGAAAGAAAAACCTGGGTTGTGGTTGTTGTTGTTTCATTATTATTATTATTATTATTATTATTATTAAAATTAAAAAATTGGGAATATTTGGCAGTATAGTATGAGGGCAGACTTCCCTCATGAGGAAGGTCATGGGTTCAAATCCTATTTCGAATCCCATCCAAAATCCATACGATTGGGAATATTGGGACCTGGTTTGATTAGTATATTTAGGGGGAAAAGGGGTTATTTCTCTAAAACTAATTAACTTATTTGTACCGATGCCGATCCCGTAGAGCAAGCGTCCGAGGAGCACCATCTCGAAGGACCGGGCGGCTTTGCTGACCGCCATGGAAACGGCGGCCACCATCATGACCCCGTTGGCCACCATCTGGCACTTCTTCCTGCGAGATACGGAGATATTATTATTAATATTAATATTATTATTATTATTATTATTTAGTCATTACTGTTATACCCATGGTCCTGACAATCCCACAGCAGCCATCATCCCCACCGAGAGTGACCACTCACTTTCTGTACTTGGTGGTCAAGTAGCCACAGCAGACACTGCCCAGGAGGCCTCCGGCCCCATAGACAGAGACAATGAGTGACCACAGGAGCTGGACCGTGTCCGGAGGGAGAGGGACGCCATGCCGCTCTGTCCAGGTGGCATTGATGAACTTCTTAATATGCTGTGGTAATCAATCAATCAATCAATCAGTCAACCAATCGATCAATCGATCAATAAATCAAAACCATTCAACCTTTCTTTCTTGTTGATTTTCACCAAAGTCTGGCCAAAGCTACAACAACGACAATATTCTAGAAAAATTTACATTAGGAGCTATTTTAAATAATCAGTAGAACAATATTGATCTGTTTGATCCAATACTGATTCACTTTAACAATAAATCACTACCAATATTCAGTCATTGCAAATCTCAGCAATATGTCAGTTCAAGGTATTAATAAATCATAAGCAACTATTGTTTTATGTATTGTATCCACATAAGGCTGTATTGATTCATTGTATCCATAAACAGCAAACAATATATTGATTCATCATATCAATAAACAACAATCAATATATTGATTCATCGTATCAATAAACAGCAGGCAATATATTGATTCATCGTATCAATAAACAACAATCAATATATTGATTCATCGTATCAATAAACAGCAAACAATATATTGATTCATCGTATCAATAAACAGAAATCAATATTAATAAACAGCAGACAATAAATATACCACAATCAATATATTGATTCATTGTATCAATAATCAATATATTGATTAATCCTATCAATAAACAGCAAACAATATATTGATTATTGTATCAATAAACGACTAGCAATATTCAGTCATTGCATCAGAAAATCACAACAATGTGTCAGTTCAATGTATTGATAAATCACAAGCAATATTCATTCATTGTATCAACAAATCACAACAATATATTGATTTATTGGGTCAGTAAACAACAAACAAGATATCAGTTCAGTGTACCAATAAATTATAAATATCTTGACCCACGGGATCAATAATTAATGAGCGATATTGAGCCGTTGTATCAAGAAATCACAAACAATAGAGTGTATCAATAAATCCTAAGCCATATTGGTTCATTGTATCCATTCATCACACATTTGATTGATTGATCGATTCACTTGTATCAAGAAACCGGAAACGATCTATATCGATCCAGTGTATCAATAGATCACTAACAATGCATTGATTCATAGAATCAAGAAATCACAAACAAGATATTGATTAATTGCATGCAGGAATCATGATATCCTTTAAGTAATCCAGTCGCCCTTCGTTTCCTCTTACCATGGAGGGATAGTTGATCACGGAGATGTGGAATCCATAAGGGAAGCTCCCCCCGATCCCCAGGATCACGATCATCTGGAACAAGCCCCGGTACTGGACCTGCGGGAGACGAGAAGAGAGAGATCACAGTGGATCCCTGGCGCGAGAGGGATCCCTAGATCAAGAGGGTGGGTGCGGGTGGTCCATCCCATCAACCCAGATCCCTGGAACAAGGGGGATCCATTAATCAAGATGGGTAGTCCTTTAATGCAAAGTGGTGTTAGGTTTAAATGGGATATAGAGTCAATGTTAAAATGTTGAAATGTAAAAGATGTGTGTCTGTATTTTTCCATGCTGTGAAAAGTTGTTTTTCTGAGAGCTAGATTCACAGTTTATCAGTCCCAGGTGTGATTTAGCCAAAACAGGAGGCTAACAGGACTCCATTCTATGGGAAAGAAGGTTTGTTTGTATTATGGTTTATGTAAACACATTTTTGTTATGGGAAATGTAGTCACATGATTTGTTATTGTAATTAAGGGTTGGACTAGTACACGTCACGTAATATCACCCAATCAGCTTGTAAAGGTTACACCCAGAAAGGTGGAGTCTTGTGGGACTGAGGGCTGAGAATCAGAAAGCTACTCACTTGCTTTTTGGCTCTTGAACTATAATGAACTAATAAAACCATTCTTTTGGTAATGCTACTAACACATCTTGAATCATGTAGCAGATAGATTTTATTCCTGCTTAGCCAACTTTGGCTAAAGTGGAAATGTTATTATTATTATTATTATTTTTTTGCTTTTGTTCTTTTACAATAAAGAAGCTTTTCTGAAAGTTCCAGGTTTGGATGTTTGGTTTTAAAGGACTGTTTTCAACACTCCTACAACATTATTTTAACAAGTGGATCCCTTCCCGGATCAGATATAAGGCTTTGAGTATGTGTGTGGATCCATTCATCTTGATGAGGAATCCCTGAATCAAGATGGGATTGCTCGATCATTGTTGTTGGGGGCATCAAATTGTAGTGGATCCTCAGATCAAGAAGGAACCATTATGATCCATTCTTGGTTCAAGGTGGATCCATGAATCCATATGAGTCTTTGAACCAAAATGGATCCTCAGATCAAGAAGGAACCGTTATGGTTCAAGATGGATCCCTGAGTCCATATGGGTCTTTGAACCAACACGGATCCTCAGATCAAGGTGATCTCTAATCAAGATGGATTCCTGAGTCGAATCTTGAAATCCAAGCAAATCTTTGAATAAAGACTGGCCCTTGGGACAAAACAGCTGCCAAAGTCAAGATGTCGAAGCCTTGGACCAAAGTGGATCCCTAGATCGAGTGATCAGAGTAGATCCTGGGATTATGACGGTGGATCTCTGAACCAAGGTGGGGGTCTGTGAGCCACGAAAATCCTTTGAATCGAGATGGATCCTTGAAACCAGGGTGGATCCCCTCAGCAGATCCAGGTGGATCCGGGACCCAAAAGACAAGAGGCCCTTCCTTGATCCAAGACGGCATTCATTCGTGTGCAATGCAAGGATTTCACTTTCTTCTTCTTGCAAGCAAAAGAAGTAAATATTTAAATAGGAAATAGGGCATAAAGAAGCAATTATATATTCATTTATTTAGGGGAAAAACCCAAATACTGAGACACAAATTAAATTAAATTAATGCATCTCAATGCAAAGCCCCCGGAAGCTGGAGTGCAGCACCCATCATCCTCTCCTTAATCCAGTTCAAGCTATATTCTCTCTTTTAATAACAATTAAATTTTAATTAATAATATTAATAATAATAAACGAAGGAGACTCACCAGGTCAGAGAGGAAGGAGGCCATTCTCCGCTAAGAGGCAAGAGGCCGGGGACGATGGGACACGCAGTCAGTCACTTGCTCTCTTTTCCATTCCTCTCTGACAGATAGCTGGAAGTTAAGGGAAGTTAATGTTTACTCACTGCAAGTTTGCAATTAATGCATTAGGTTGCAGCAGCGGCCAACTTAATGGCATTAATTAATTAGTTAACGGACCCGCGGGCGGATGGATAAATTGGCCAATGGCAGCCCCAGAACGGGCCAGGATCCGGCAGACACCCCCCGAAAAGGAAAAAAGATGGGGATTGGGAAAGAGAGACCGCATACTTACTCCCCATACACACCCCTTCAGTTAATCAGTTACTTTAGGAATGCCCTGAGTTAGCTCCGGAGTAAAGAGTTACAAGCCGTGTAGTTACTTTCTCATGTAGTTGCTCACAGTTACTTTCGCAAGGAATGCTACTGGTCAATAAACCTTTGAAGTTACCTGCAGTTACTTTTGCTATCTAGTTACCTGCATTTATTTTTGTAATGTAATTACCTGCATTTACTTTTGTAATGCAACTATCTTCATTTACTTTTGTAGTGCAGCTAATTGCATTTACTTCTGTAATGCAGTTATCTGCATTTACTTCTCCAATATCATTACCTGCATTTATTTTTGCCATGTAATTATCTGCATTTACTTTTGCAATGTAATCATCTGCATTTACTTCTGTAATGCAATTACCTGTATGTACTTTTGCAATATCATTATCTGCCTTTCCTTTTGCAGAGTATTCACCTGTATGTATTTTTGAAATATCATTACCTGCATTTACTTTTGCAACATAGTTATCTGCATTGAAATCTGCAATGTAATTACCTGCATTTACTTTTGTGACATAGTTACCTGCAGTTACTTTTGCAATATAGCTTCCTACCTTCACATTTGTTGCATAGTTACATTAATTTATTTTCGTAACATTATAGTTACTAGCAGCCACATTTATGTTTGCAATGCATTTAAAAGAAATATTTATATACATGCAAAACATATACATTTTGCAGTAATAATACAAATGTACTTTTATGTATATTTATGTTTGTACTAAATTTCAAAAACAGATACAGTTTGTTATCAATATTTACTTTTAATGGGGTTGCATGCAAGTAGTTATGTAATATCATTACCTGTAGTTACTTTTATAATGTAGTTACTGACCCTGAGATTTGTAACGCAGTTCTATGCATTTTGTCTTTGCAATATTATTACCCGACTTTACTTTTGCAATGGGGTTAATTGGAATTACTTTTGTAATTTAGTTACATCGAGTAACTGTTGTTGTTTTTTTCGGGGGGGGGGAAGGATAACAGGAATATAACAAAGGCAAGAAAGCAACGAAGAGAGTGGGAGAAAAGTTACTTTATTGACGTAAAGAAGGAAAGATTCTCCAAAACCAAGAGTTGGAGAGAAGATTCGAATTCAGAGCCTCTCTCCACACAAATACACACATTTCAGCGGAAAGGTTGAGGATCTCCATCATCCACAATGGGGGGGTTGAGCATGGGATTTGTAGTCCCCATTCAAAAATAACTCCCTTTGCAAACTTATTTCAGTAACTAAAGTCCTTCCTTTCCAAATTTAAGTTCACAAATAAGACCTATCTCTGAGGAAAGAGAGGAACGGCGGGGCTGGAGGACCCATCATCCCCACCAAAGTCAATCAGGAGGTAGTTAATCCTAGAGAAAAGAGAAAATTCTAAAGAAACCGCAAAGTAGTTTGGCCTTTAGGTCCAGAGCCTTGCAATTTTTTAATTTAATTTAATTTTTTAACTTTAATTTAATTGGCCTTTATTCAACCCAAATTGTCCTTTAGCCCTTAAAATTTAAATCCGCCGGACGTTTGTTAGAGTTTGGTGCAGAAAGAGTGTCCTGCGACGAGTTTTGCTTCCTTTTTCTTCCCTTTGAAATTGAGTCTGTCGAACTCTTGCTGGATTTCCAAGATCGATTTCTCTTTGGTTTCGGGGAGGAAGAAGTAGATGAGGAACCCCGAAACGCAGAGGATGCCCCCAAAAAGGAGGAAGCAGAACGGGCCAAAGCCTTCCTGCAAGGAAGGAAGGAAGGAGGAAGGGACGTCATTTAAAAAAAATAAAAAATTGAAGAAATTTGACAAATTTTAAAATTTTATTTAATTTTTTTAAAAATTTAAAATTTGAAATTTAATATAAAATTATTTTTAATTTTTTAAAAAATGTTACATGTAAAAATATTTTTAAACTTTATATTAAATTTCATTTTTTACATTTAAAATTTTACATGTTTGAAAAAATTATTTGGAATTTAATATATTTATTCAAAAATTTATCAAATTTTAAAATTTATTAACATTTATTTAACAATTTTATTAAAATTATTTTTAATTTATTCAGTTTTTAATTTATTTAATTTAATAAATTTGTTTAAATGTAAATTTTAAAATGTATTCAATTTTCAAATTTATTCAGTTTTTAATTAAATTTTATTCAAATTTATTGAAATGTATTTATTTATCAGAAATACATAAGTATATAATAATGGTAACAGAGACAAACAAAAATAGCAATATTACACAAACATAAAAAATAACAAACAAACACAACAGTACAAACAAAACAACAATTATAAGAGACTTTCTTAACTTCATCTTGACTTCATTTTAAAAACTCTTTGTACTCTTCTCAATTAATCAATTAATTGTATGGAATTTTAATTTTTGTTAGCCGGACCGATTGCTTGTCAGAGGGGCGGGATACAAATAAAATTTATTATTATTTATTATTATTATTATTATCCCAAAAATCATGTCAATTGTTTTTAAAATTTAAAATATAATTAAATTTCAAATTTCAAATTAAATTAAATTTTGAAATTAAAAATTGAAATTTAAAATTACAAAATTAAAAAAATAATTTTTTTCTTTTAAATCAGAAATTGATTACAGACGACGTTCTCACCACAATGAAGGGGAAGACCATCCCGATGGCGAACATGCCCACCCAAAATAGGACCGCGCTGACCACGAAGCCGGACCCCCGGGAGGACTGGTCAAAGATCTCCATCCGGACCGAAGTAGTGGCTCCGGCTGAGGAAAAGCGGGCTAATATTCGTATTGCAGATGGAGCCAGGCCCTGACTTTGCAAGACCTGAGCTGCACTGTGAATAATAATAATAATAATAATAATAGCACTAATAGCCCCGAGACCACCCATCCCAATTCCTCCCTTTTGGGACTTACCGGGTCCGATCCCAAAGGAGAAGACGAAGCAGAAAATGAGGAGGAGGCTGCAGTAAGGGACCCAGGGGTGCAGGTGCTTTCCAGCAAAGCCGGGAGGGAAACAATGCAAAATGGATCCAAAATAAATTATTTTTGGGTCTCTTGATGCCACCTCCCAGTAAAGCATGGGAAACTGGGCTAGTGGACACTTTACTGGTCCTGGCTTTGCAAGACCTGAGCTGCTGCCTCTCTTACCTGGAGGGAGAGGGTCAGGGTCAGGCCGGCCAAGAGAGCGGCCATGACACAGTAGCCGCCCCACATCAGGATTCGCCGCCCAAAACGTTCGATGATGACGCTCTGGGGGGACAGTTGGGGGGAGAAGGGGGTCAGTTGTCCAGAGGCCAAAGCGGCACATACCCTTCCAGTTGCCCAGATTCTGCAAAGGCCATCATCTCCAGTTAACCCCCTGCCTTCCCACTTCCTCGGCCGCTTTTGAAACATCCCAGCTCCCCTCTCCTCCTCCTCTTCCTCCCACCTTCGTCCTCAGTTCGCTTCAAGTGGTACAAAACCAAGTTCAGAGCCCAAAATTAGTGAGTTGTTCAAGGAGAGAAGGGAGTCTTGCCCTTTGCTGCGAATTCAGGCAAAAGCAAAGTGGGAAGCCCACCTCAAGGGCAGAGTCGGAGCAGAATCCGGAGCGGTGGGGAATGAGGCTGCTGTGCTGGCCAGCCAAAGCGGTCACCACCACTGGCCAGAGCCTGCTCCCTTGTCCGCCTCACAATGGTCACCTCACCCTCCTCTTCCCCTCTGTCCCACCGTCCCTCCATTTGTGTCGCCATCCCTCTGTCCATCCATCCGGCCATTCCGCCATCTTGTCATCCCTCCATCCCTCTGTCCATCCCTCCATCCTTTCCTCCATCCATTTCTCCATCCGTTCCTCCATGCCCCCATTCCTCCATCCCTCCATCTCGCAATCCCCCGGTCACTCTTTCCTTCCATCTGTTCCTCCATCCGTCCATCCACTGGACACTCACGCAGAGGAGGGTAGAAAGGAGTTCGAAGGTGCTGAGGCCGAGAGAGAGGTGTGGGATCTGGTCATCCTTGAACCCGGCGGCACTCAGAACCTCAAAGGTGTAAGTGTAAATCTGGGGAGAGAGAGAAAGAAAGAGAAGGGGGCAATCGTAATTGTAAAATTGAATTTTTAATTTTTTAAAAAACATGTGCTTCTCAATTTAAAAAAATCAAAATTTAAAAATTAAAAATAAATCAAAAACTTTGAAAATTTATAATTTCAAATTTTGAAATTTTAGAATGTTAGAATGTTAGAATTTCATATTTTATTATAATTTTATAATTTCAAATTTTATAATTTAAAAATTCAAATTTTAGAATTTTAGAATTTCAAATTTAGAAATTGTAGAATTTCATAATTTTAGAATTTCATACTTTATAATTTTGGAATTTTAAATTATGTAATTTAAAACTTCAAATTTTAGAATTTCAAATTTAGAAATTGTATAATTTAATAATTTCATATTTTATTATAATTTTAGAATTTCAAATTTTGTAGTTTAACCATTCAAATTTTATAATTTTATAATTTCAAAATTTTGTAATTTTAGATTTTCATATTTTGAAATTTTAGAATTTTAAATTTTGATTTTTTTAAAATTCCAAAATATAATTTCAAATTTTTCTTAAAACGTAAGTTTTCCCTTTTGACTCAACTGCCTGTATTCCGCTGAACTGCAGGGAGACGGTGATGAGGACGCAGAGGTAGAGCTGGCAGCGGTGTGTCCGCTCCCGCAGCAAGTCCGAGATGCTGACGGTCCGGTGTCCGCCGTTGTTCTGAGCCTCCTTCTGCCTCCGGAGGTCCTCCATCTCCTGCTGCAGCTGCAAGGGCCTGCCTTCTCCCCAGAGGGTCCTCATGGCTGGCAAGAGGGCCAGAGAGGTGGACATGGAGGTGGCCGGACGGCCGGACGGAGAGGGAGAGGGACCCCCAGAGGTCATCCATAGGGCCCTGGCCACCCTCAGAGGACGGACAGACGGACCCCTCTCCAGCCCTTACCTTTCTTGCATCCTTCCTCGTCTCCCCGGTGGAGGAAGAGGTGTGGAGGGGATTCTGGGAAAAAGGGGAGGGTCAGGAGCTGGACCAGGGCTGGGAGGCCACTGAAGGCTATCAGGAGGGGCCACCAAGTGGCATTGCCCAGGACTTCCCTGCGGAAAACAGAGAAACAGGGGCCCAAGGAGAGGCTTCAGGGGACCGTAACCTCCCAGCCCTGGTTGGATTGCAAATCCCATTATCCTCTGGATATATAACCCATTAAAGTGAGGGCAGGGGGATACCTGGAAGTCCTGCAGTTTACAGGGGGCAAAGGTGCAACTGGGGAGTGGCCTTGTGTGCCCAGAATCCTTTGCGGCCTCCAGGCCTGTTTGGATTGCTAGTCCCATCATCCCTGCATACAGCCCAAGCTGAGGAGGATGCTGGGACATTTTACAAACTGACTGGAGAAGGAGACTGGAGACACCTCCGTGAGACGGACTCCCAGTTTGGGAATGGGCTTCATCTTTACCCAGAACCAGTTGTATTGCAAATCCCATCATCCCCACCACCGCCAGCCTCAGACCCAATGAGGGATGCTGGGAATGTCTATGGCATGAAGGTGGGAAGATGATGGGGGGCAGTGGCTTCATCCGTTTCCAGAATCCCCTGTGGACCTGGCTGGACTGCGGAGCCCATCGTCCCCCGCCCTGCCGGCCCTACCCTACCTCTGACCCATGACCTGTCCGAAGACCTTCCCGAGGCTCCAGAAGGCGGAGGCGGTGGAGTTGGCGAAGCCGCGGAGGGTCTTTGGGGAGGCCTCCCCCAGGAACTGCGGATGGAGAGGGGCGTTCAGCCCTGGAGGACGGAAGGAGGGTCACACTGTCTGGCCGGCTGAGGGCCGGTCACACTCTCAGCCCCACGCAGCAGCGGCCCCAAGCACAGCACTCACCGATGCAGAGTCCGCAGAGGAAGCGTCCGGCCAGCATCAGCTCAAAGGAGGCGGCCGGACGGCTCAGGCCCAGAAGGATGGCCCCGGTCAACATGGCAAGGTCGCTGGACAGCAGGCACCGCTTCCTGCGACAGAGGGATGGCGGACAGAGAAACACACACACACACACGGGCTGATGGGGTCTGGGTTTGAATCACAGTACCATGAATCACAACACTATCTAGTTACTAACCAGTTACATGAATCACAGTGTGACCTAATTACTAACCAGTTACATGAGTCCCAGTTACTAACCAGTTACACAAACGGCAACACTGTCTAGTTACCAACCAGTTACGTGAATCACAGTGCGACCTAATTACTAACCAGTTATATTAATTGCAACACTATCTAATTATTAACCAATGACATGAATCACAATCCCACCTAATTACTAACCAGTTACATGAGTCCCAGTTACTAACCAGTTACATGAATGGCAACACTATGTGTTACTAACCGGTTACATGAATCACAATGCAACCTAATTACTAATCAGTTGCATGAGTTCCAGTTACTAACCAGTTACATGAATGGCAACACTGTCTAGTTACTAACCGGTTCCATGAATTGCAACACTATCTAATTACTAACCAATGATACAAATTGCGGTGTAACCTTATTACTAACCAGTTACATGAATGGCAACGACATCTAATTGCTAACTAGTTATGTGATTTGCAATACCATCTCCTTACTAACAACTAGTTACATGAATTGTCATGCAAAACCCTGAATTGCAACACAATCTAATGATTAACTGGACACATGGGTTACAGTCTAATCCAATTACTAACTACTTGCGTGAATTGCAACAAACACAATCCAGTTACAGGCCCTGCGAGGGGAGAGGTCAGCCGGCCGAGGGATGCGGTGCCCATAGAGGACCCGGGTTCAAAAGGCGGCAAGGCCGGCGGTCTCTCTCTCTCTCTCTCCAGACTGACTCACTCACTTGCCGAACTTGGCGGCCAGGTAGCCGCTGGCCACGGCCCCCAGGAGTCCTCCGAGGGCAAAGATGGAGACCACCAGGGACCAGAGGAGGGTCAGGGTCTCCGGGAGGACGGAGGACGAACGGTCAGCCCAAGAGGCGTTCAGGAAGGCCTTCACATGCTGAAGGAAGGAAGGATTAATTGCATTCCATGTAACTAGTTAGGTAACTAATTACTGGCAGCAGCAGCAGAAGAAGAAGAAGAAGAAGAAGAAGAAGGGGCGACTACCGGAGAAGTGAAGGTGACCATGGAGACCTGGAAGCCGGTCTGGAAGGTGCCCCCGACCCCCAAAACGAAAATCAGCTGCAGAAGCTTCCGGTAATGGATCTGTCGGGAAAGGGAAGGAAAGGATCCATTGATTGGTCGATCGATTGGTCGGTCAGACTGCCTTCCATCGCATTTCTCTCTCAATGGGACCAAAAGGCCCGGAAAAGACCCAAATGGCGAAACCTGGGCAGCTCGAGGAAGTGAGCCAAGCCTTTTAGCAGCTTTTTAGCAATCTTATATTTTACCAGTTTAGCAATCCAGCATTTTACCAGTTTTACCAGTTGTTTATCAGTTTTTCATTTGACCAGTTTTGTGATCTTATAATTTACCTCTTTAGAGATCCTATTTTACCAGTTTAGCTACCTACCGATCAATCAATCAATCAATCAATTTACCTGTTCCTCAATCTTGCATTTTACCAGTTTAGCCGTCTTTTATTTTAACACTTTTATCAGCCTTTTTACTAATCTTGCATTTGACCAGTTTAACCGTAATCTTTCATTTTAAGGGTCTATCAGCCTTGCCCTTGACCACTCCTGTCCACTCACCAGGTCCCAGAGGGTGGTGGTCATCGTGGCTGCCCTGGGCTAATGGTCCACTCCTGGGGTCTTTGTCCAGCTGTCCGGCCGTCTGGCCGGTGGCTGCCTCTCTCTGGGTCCAGTTGGCGGCCTTTGCGTCCGGCCGGAGTAGGACAGTGACCAGGCCCAAGGCAGTGGTCAATGTTTGACCCGCGTCCCCCGTTGCCAGACGCCACCCCTGCCATTCAGGCCAGCGGTTGGGTTTCACGCTCCGTCGGTTCGGCCTGTGAGCGTGCGAGGAGTGAGTGACCGACCAGTCGTGCAAATGGGCTTCACAGCGAGTGTGCAAATCCTTGAACAAATCCCATGGCTTGCTTCCAGGGTGCATTATTGCCTTTTATTAAAACTGCTTTCTAAATTAATTTTTTCTTGGCACGTACGTCTCAAATATTATTTTAATATCAAAATAATAGGTCAATTGGGTGTTTCCTATAGTTTTATGTATGTATATATATGTATATATATATATATACATACATACATACATAGACACGTATATATATATGTGTGTATGTATATATATATATATGTATATATATATATATATATATGTATGTATATATACGTATGTATATATATATATGTGTATATATGTATGTGTATATATATATATATATATGTATATGTATATACATACATACATAAAACTATACATACATAAAACATTGCAATATTAAAAAAACTATATATAACTATATATAACTATATATATATATATATATATATATATATATATAAAGTTGTTTTAGTATTGCAATGGGCACCAATGTGGATCGGCCATTCTTTGCAATTTACTTTGCAATTTACTAAAAGAGTTTATTTGCGTCATTGTTCAGTTATTAAATAATAATAATAATAATAATAATAATAATATCCAGCGGGGTTTTCTCCCTCCTCTTCCTTTTCCCTGTTTCCACCTCTGACCAAAAACACAGTCGTTCAATGTCAATTTATTTACTCTCTCGCAAAGAGTTTTTGCAAATATAAAACAAAAAAACCAACCCCAAAATACAGGTTTAAGAAAAGCAAATAAAACAACCATTTGTAACATTGAACCGCAATTACAATAAAAAACAAAGGCTCTGGGTGTAAAAAGTTGCAAAAATGGTAGAAAAAGCTCAGCCAAAAGTTAGACAAAAAAATAAAATAAATCAGACTCAGACATATAATTAAATTTATAAGCAAGAAAAGTTCTCAGAAAAAGTTTGCTCAGGGTCTGGAAAGGATTGCATTATTATTATTATTATTATTATATCCCACATTTCCCCCAAAACTGGGACTCAGAGCAGCTTAAAAGATTAAAAATGGTACAATTAAAATTATTAATGATAAATATTTTTTTGTCACGATTATTCAGAAATAATTTGCTTTAAATTTCTGCCTTTGCAGAAGGCAGGAGACTATATTTATAATTTAAATATTTACTTATTTATAATTTAAATTATCTGTGCAAACCACCCTTTTTCTCTCTTTTTAATGGATGCAAACAGTGCTTTAAAATTTTCCTTTCCTAACAATAAAGGGAATTCCTGTATTGCAAAATAAAAATTTAAATTCAACTCTGCTTTTGCAGAAATATTTTTGCAAGCCTCAGGGATGGCAGGCTATTATCGTTAATAATAATAATAGTAATAGTAATAGTAATAATAATAATGATAATAATAATATAATATGATTTATTTCTAGCCTGCCTATTTCCAAAAGGAATCAAGGCGGGCTACAAGTGTAAAAATAAAATTAATTATTTGGGGAAAATTTGTGTGTGTGTGTGGGGGGGGGTTTGTGCGTGAATTTGATGGACGAATTCAGAAATTGGAGTAGACGGAAGGATCCTCCCGGAAACGTTTCCCGAAAACGGCGGCCAAAGGAGGCCTCCTCGGCGTTGGCCCCGCGTTGAACTCCTCCGTGATTTCAGACACCGATTTGCCTTTCGTCTCCGGCAGGAAGAGGAAGAAGAAAGTCCCGGATCCCATCAAGACGATGGCGAAGATGAGGAAGCAGAAAGGGCCTAGGGCCTCCTGGGATGAGAAATAATGGGAGGAACGAATGGTTAACCACTCTGAATTATATTAAGAACCAGGCTTAGCCCAGTTTGGAAGAGGTGCTCCCTCTAGTGGCGAGAGACATCTGTTTGTCGCAGCACCTGCTTTGCTCACTTGCGCATCTCGCGTTCGACACTCTTTGCTTTGCAATGGCTCACCGGAAGCGCAAAAACAAGCAAAATTTGAGAATCTGATTGCAATCTCCATGTCAAAAAGGGGGGGGGATGACGCTTTAATTGTGAAGGGAATGGGTTTGAGGTGAGAAGGGAAGGCGGGAGTTGCGTGCTGAGAGACACTGACCACAGCGAATGGGAAGGTTATCCCAATGACAAAGAGGCCAGCCCAGTTCAGGCAACCGCCAATCACGAAGGCCGCTGGTCTGGAGGACTGGCTGAAGATCTCCATCATGACTGACATGGTTGCTCCATCTGAGGAAAAGGAAGGAAGGAAGGAAGGAAGGAAGGAAGGAAGGAAGGGAGGAAGGAAGGAAAAGAGAAATAAAGAAAGCAGGAGGACGAAAGAGAAAAGGAAGAAAGGAAGGAAGGAAGAAAAAGAGAAATAAAGAAAGCAGGAGGAGGAAAGAGAAAAGGAAGGAAGGAAAGAAGGAAGGAAGGAAGGAAAAGAGAAATAAAGAAAGCAGGAGGAGGAAAGAGAAAAGGAAGGAAGGAAGGAAAAGAGAAATAAAGAAAGTAGGAGGAGGAAGGAAGGAAGGAAAAGAGAAATAAAGAAAGCAGGAGGAGGAAGGAAGGAAGGAAAAGAGAAATAAAGAAAGCAGTAGGAGGAAAGAGAAAAGGAAGGAAGGAAGGAAGGAAGGAAAAGAGAAATAAAGAAAGCAGGAGGAGGAAAGAGAAAAGGAAGGAAGGAAAGAAGGAAGGAAGGAACGAAGGAAGGAAGGAAGGAAGGAAAAAAGAAATAAAGAAAGTAGGAGGAGGAAAGAGAAAAGGAAGGAAGGAAGGAAGGAAGGAAGGAAGGAAGGAAGGAAGGAAGGAAGGGATGAGGGAGAGAATGAGAGAGACAGAGGAAGAGGAAGGGGCCAGTTACTCTCATCATATGATGTCCAGTTGCCCCCTGACCCTTGACTTCCTGCCAGGCATCAAGAGATTTGTTAGACCCAGTCCCAGTCCCAGCTCCATTCCTATTTCTAGTTCTATTCCCAGTCCCAGTTCCATTCCCATTCCCATTCCCATCCCTATTCCCAGTCTGATTCCCATTCCCATTCCCATTCCTTCCTCTGCTACTCACTCGGCCCCAATCCAAAGAAGACCACGAAGAGGAAGATGAGGGCAAGGCTGCCGTGGGAGGCCCAGCGGTGGTCCTTCTGGGGAGGTCAGGGTCAGGGTCAGGGTCAGGGTCAGGGTTTTGGTGGGGCATTTTTGAGGTATGAGGATGCAGAGAGAGCAAACGAGGGTTACTTTGTGTCCACACTGGACTGTGATCTATCTATCTATCTTATCTATTCCACATTAGCCCTTGGCTGCATCTGCACTGCAGAAACGACGCAGTTTGACTCCTTTCTAACTGCCACAACTGGCTTTGCAAGACCTGAGCTGGGCTATGGATAATCTTAAAGGGCAGGTCTCCATAAGTCATCCTCACCTGGAGGGAGAGGGTCAGGGTCAGGAGTCCGAGGGCTGTGGCCATCGCCCCACAGCCGCCCCACATGAGGACCCTCCGGCCGATCCGCTCGATGGTCAGCGTCTGGAGGAGGAGGAGGAGGAGGAACCGGGACATTTTGAAAGCAGCTGAGAAAGTGGGAAGGCATGGGATTCATAGCCAGGGATGGATGTCCCAGCCAAACGGGGTCCCCATTCGAGTCTTACGCAGAGGAGGGCCGAGGCGAGTTCACAGAGGCCTACGCCGAGGGAGAGGTACGGGATCAGGGCATCCCCGAATCCTGCGGCGTGGAAGACTTCGAAAGTGTAGAAGTAGACCTGTGAGAAAGGAAGGAAAACCAGAATAAAAGTAGGATCCGCATGCGATGATGTACAGCAGTCAAGGTGGACAGCAGCTGCCCCAAAAGCCCCTCCCTGGGGATGAATGGACAGGAAAGCCCCAAAAGAGCCCCCTTTTCCCGGACACTGAACTGCGTTGATGCCGCAGAGCTGGAGCGTGAGGATGGCGGCCACCAGGATCCGCATCTGGGGCCGCAGGACAGGGTCCCTCAGCATCCTCCAAGGGCTCAAGGGCGGTCCTTCCTTTGCCTCCGCTGCCTCCTCCGCTTCCTTCCTCAGTGCGGCCATTTCCTCTTCGTGGGCCCCGGGGCCCCAGAGACGCTGCATGGCTTGGAGGGAAGGGAAGGGAAGGGAAGAAGGAATGAAAAGCCAAGGATGCCTCAGCAGAACTGCAGGGAGGGTCAGACTAGATGACCCCTGGGTGTCCCCGCCAAGGAAGGCAGCCCCTCACCTCTCAGGCAAGCCCCTTCGTCCCCCTCCTGGACCAAGAGGAATGGCGGAGACTCCGGGAAGAAGGGCAGGGACAGCAGCTGGACGAAGGCGGTCACCCCGATGAAGGACAGGAGGAAGGGCCAGGAGCCCTCCGACCCCAGGAGCTCCCTGCGAGGCGGGACAGGACAGGACAGGAAAGGAAAGGGTCAGCCATGGGGAAGGGAAGAGGGGTGCCATCGTTACTGGGCTGGCCAGGAAGAAAGCCACCCAAAATGGCCCACTCCAGGCATCATCCCTCCATCTTCTCCTCCAAGCAGAAGGGATAGGATAAGATAGATAGATAGATAGATAGATAGATAGAGTGTGTGGATGGATGGATGGATAGATAGATAAGAGACAGAGAGAGAGAGTGGATAGATAGATAAGATAGATAGATAGATAGATAGATAGATAGATAGATAGAGTGTGTGGATGGATGAATGGATAGATAAGAGAGAGAGAGAGTGGACAGATAGACAGACAGACAGAGATTAATAGATATATAGATGGGATGTATAGATAGAGAGAGAGAGAGAGTGGATAGATGATAGATAGATAGATGATAGATAGATAGATAAATAGATAGAGATAGGATTATGGCTAGACAGATAGATAGACCAACAGACCAATAGATAGATAGTGAGTATGGATAGATAGATGTATAGATGTATAAATGTACCTGAGTCCGAAGAGCTGTCCGAGGGATTTCCCGAGGGACCAGAAGAATCCGGCCGAAGCGTTGGCAAATCCCCGGAGCCTTTTTGGGGAGACCTCTCCTGCGTATTGCGGATGGATGGCCATGCAGAGGCCTCAAAAGAAGGAAAGAAAGAAAGAAAGATTCTGCATCATATTCTTTAGGGCAGTTTAAGTTTCCTAAGGCTAATTTCCTAATAGAAATCTTTATCTCACCACCTTTCCCAAGAAAGCTGAGAGAGGAGGAAAACAGAAAAACACCAACACAATTGAACATTTTTGAGAGAATGTCTGTTAGTCCCAAAAAGGGGAGTGACCTAAGTCACATGAAAAGGAGCGAGAGAGAGGAGTTTGCATGCAGGAAATCCCTATCTATCTAAGGCAGGGGAAAGAGAATGCAAAAATCCTGCAACATATTCCAGAACTAAAGTTGTTGTTTTCTCCCCACAGGAATATAATGTCTCCTGTCCACACCACACAGAGTTATGGCAGTTCGATCCCAGTTTAAGATGCTTTTGTCCTTACCGGCACTGACTCCGAAGAGGAATCGGCCCACTAGGATCATCTCAAAGGAGGCGGCACTTTGGCTGAAGCCCACCAGGAAAGCGGCCGAGATGATGAGGAGGTCTGTTCCCAGAAGGCACCTCTTCCTGCCCCCGAAGAAAAGACCCCCAAAAACAGAGAGAGAAAAAGAGAGACCCCCAGTTTTGGTCGCACCCCCCTGATTTCCCCATGGTAGACCCCATTTTGCGGTTGCCTTTTGCCTACACATATTTTAGGTAGCCAGTTATTTTGCAAGGAACGCTGTTTAGAACGTATTAAAATAATCCAAAATAATAAAAAATACACCCAGAAAAGTGTCCTGTGGATATATCTGTGGCTCTGCTGCCAGTGGGAGAAATAGCACGGTCTCTGGCTCCCTCAAGTGGCTGATCCAGGCATTGCACCTTGGAAGGCTCTCTGCTTCCCCCAAGTGGTTGGTTCAGATATTACACAATGAGAAAAAGAAGGAAAATGAAGGAATAACTCAGGAATCTGCCCCAAATGCCCTAAAATACCAGATTCCTGTCTCGGAAGCTAAGCCTGGGAGTCTGCCGAAGGAGGCCAGACAATATTTGAGAGGAAGGAACTGGGGGAAAACTACCTTTGCCGAAGAAAAGCCTATGAGAAAGTTACGAGGTCACAAGGAAGGCCTGTGGACACTCACTTGCCAAACCGGAGGGTCAGGTAGCCGCTGCCGAGGGACCCCACGACCCCCCCAATGCCGTAGATGGAGACGACGAGGGACCAGAGGAAGAGGAGGGTCTCCTGGCCGGGAGGGGACCCCCAGCGCCCCACAAGGGTCTCATTCATGAAAGACTTGATGAACTGGGGGGGGGGGGAGAGAGAAAGAGAGAGAGAAAGGCACATCAGTACCAATATGGGATTTGTAGTTTTGCTAAGCACTCCGATTTCTCTGTCGGAGAGCTCTGGGCTCCACGGCAAAATACAAATCCCAAGATTCCACATGACAGCCAAAGCCGTGGCAGCTAAAGCCATGCATTAATTCGCCAGCCCCTTTCACAAACTACAAATCCCAAGTTTCCATGACAATCAAAGAGGTGTCAAAGTGCATTCATTCTGCAGCAACCTACAACGATGGAGCTCCTTAGGATTTAAAGTAGGGTGAAACTGATGCAGTGGCTTGGTACGGATGCACTCCCGCTCTTGGTCGTTGTGGCTTCCTGGGATAAAATGTCTTGGGATTTGTAGTTTTTGGGAGGGCCACGGCCAAGGGATGATGGGGGGATATCCTTCCTTACCCCAGAAGGGTAGCCAATCACCGATATTTGGTAGCCAACAGGGAGGTTTCCTCCAATCCCCAAAACCAGCATCATCTGGAGCAGCCCTTGGTGCTGGACCTTCCAAAACAAACAAAGGTTGGGATTTGTAGTGCAACGCACCAGGATCAGTTATTTTGGAGAGACAATGAATATGGAAATATGGAAAAAACAAACAAACAAAAACCCTATGCATTTGAATGGGATTTTTATGCGTTAAGCCACAAGTTCACTCTAAGAAATTAAACACTTAAGTCTTAGAAATCCACAAAAGTTAATTCTAAGAAATTAAAAATTTATGTAAAATAAAAATAAAAATAAATGGAATTTCATGTTGAGAGATTAAATATTTAAATCTACCAAAGTTCATGCCAAGAAAGTAAACATTTTAGTCTCAAAAATCCACAAAGATAAAGCATTTCAGGCTTTAAAAATATATATTTGTATGAAAGTTCATGGGAAGAAGTTAAACATTTAACTCTTAAATATCTACCAAAGTTCATGGCAATACATTAAACGTTTCAGTCTTTAAAACCCAATGTTAAGAATGTTAAACATTTTAGTCTTAAAAGTCCACAAAAATTAATGAAAGGAAACTAAAACATTTCAGTCCTTAAAATCCTATTGCCGCCAGTCCTGTGTTAGACAATGAAGGAAAAATATATTTGTGAAGTCGTAGGCTTTCATGGCCGGCATCCATAAGAAATAAGAAAATCTGCACTCAGCAAATGCAAAGGGAAGACCAACCAGGGTCAGCAGACAACAGCAGACAATCTCCTTGATTGCATTCCTCACCTGGAAGCTATGCCATTAATACCAGAACAACACCTATTCAACACAGAACAATACACAGTTTACATGGGAACAGCAGACATATCCTGGATTGCATAGCCTGAAGCGAAGCCATCAACACAGACAATACCTATTCAACACAGACAACACACAGTTCACCTGGGAACCACCCCTCCCTACCCAGGATCTCACAGTATATATACAACCAGGCTTTTCCATTTCAGTTTTCTCTGAAGATGCTAGCCACAGATGCTGATTCAGAACATGGCCACACAACCCGAAAAAACCCACAAAAAAACTATGAAAAATATATTTATTTACACGCTTCATTTATTTTAGAACTCGAAGCGGCAGTTTGCAAAAAGTTAAGAGGGACACAGTTAAAAATATTTGCATTGTTTAAGAATAATAAACTTGGCTGTCCTTTAATTTCTTCCAAACATTAATGATTTCTGTTTGCAACTTTTGTTCTTACTTTGGAGTCAGAAAGTCAGGTGGGTTTCTCTCCTTTTCTGGTATATTCTTATTTGTTTTCAACATCTACAAACTGGATCATGCCTCTCACTAGGAAAGTCCCTTTATCTCTGGATTTTTTTGGGGGGGGAGGGATGGACTGGATGACCTTTGAGGACCCCTGTGTCCGAATAGGAGGCCAAAATGACCACAACGCCTCCGCCTCCGGAAACTTTATGAAGCAAGTCTTGGATGAGAGGTGACCCACTGATCCCCCATTAACTCTGGACCAATTTGGGAGCAAGGAGGGTTGGAGTAGATGACCTTTAGGTGCCCACTTCCAACTTCAGGACCAGGACCAGGCCACACAATTGTAGCCAAGGACACTCCAGTTCAAGGGGAACTGTGCCAACCTGGCCGTGGTTTGAATGTCCAGTCTGGCCAAAACCAGTTGACCCCAGTCTGGAAATGGTCTGATAGTGGGAAGGTGGACGCTCCCTCCCAGTCCAACCAACTGGGGCTGACTGGTTTGTTACCAAGTGGGACCACTTGGTTGGGATCCATTTTATGGGCAGCTGACCCCAATCAATGGCCCCCAGAAAGTTGGGGTCACTCACCAGAAGAGAGTGCAGACCCTCCATCCTCTGCCGCCCGAGCCGAAAAGGTCTTCCCACCCGAAACCTGGGCCTCCTTCCTTGGACCCACGTGGCGGAAAGGAAACCATGACACCCAGGTTAACATTAACCAACCGGGTTTTATCATTAGGTTTCCAGAGATTAAATCGCTCGTTAATGCTATTTATCTCAGAAGGTGAACCCTTCGGGCGTGAAATCCCAGGCCTCCCAGTTCATCTCCTCCTCCTCCTCTTACTGGTTCCAGTTGGTGGGTTCCCCCCGAAACTCTTGGAAAGCCCTTTCCTGCAAAATCTGTTCTGTCCTCTGAGTCCTCCTTTTAATAAGTGGCTTGATGATAAGAAGAAGTCTGGAGGCCAGGAAGGAAGGAAGAAGGCCTTGCGTTGCTTTTATTGCATTGCATAAAATCCAGACTAAAAATTTTGCCACATTTTATCCCACATTATGTACAATGCAATACTGTAATACCTTCAAATGTTATTTGTGAATCCTTTGTTGCTTTGCAATGTGTGTGTTTAATCAAAGTTTGGAGCATTTGCTTTTCTTCCTTTCCTTCCTGGCAAAAAAGGAGAATAAATGTCCTTTCGCCCCTTTTTCGCCCTCATTTTCTCTTCATCCCATCTTCCTCTGATCCCATCATCCCTTCGTTCTTTGAGAAAATCAGTCTGAAAAAAATTAAAAGAAAAAATATTATTATTGACCATACACTTTCTGAAAGGGCAATCAGATAATGCCTATGTTTTTTTGTGTGTGTGTGTGTGGTGGCTTTCATTTAAGAAGTCTGTCTGGGAGAACAAGGTCTCCTTGCCCTGTCTGTTGTAATTTAAATTTATGGCATTTTATCTCCGTATTCCATTGAGTCCTCTGTGCCAGTTTTGTACCTTACAATAGAGGCAGATTGCCTCTTTTTCCTGTGGTACTTATTATCAAAATTAAGTTTACTTGTATACTAAACAACCTCAAGAGATTTGATTCACTAAAAATACACACACACACACACACATATATATGTTGCCCTTTAACTGAATACCTGTGGGAGCAATAAAGATCACTTGATAAAAAATTGTTTTATTTTTGGTGACGTGACCGATCCCTATTCTGTGCACTTCATTACATTGACTGAGCTGGCAGAAGAGGGTTTGATTAGATGGCCTTTGAGGGATCCCTTACAATTGTAGGGTCCTATGTATCCCTGCATGGCAGAAGGGGTTGACTAGATGTCCTTTGAGGGTCCCCTCCAATTCTAGGGTCCTATGTATCCCTGCATGGCAGAAGTTGGTTGGATTTTTAGGGGGGAGAAACAGGAGAACCCAGGGAGGGGGAGGAAGACACCGGATTCTCTGGGAGATAGGGGGTCACACTCTCTCAGCCCCAGAGAGAACCAGGCGATCAAATGTTGTTCGGCGGGGGGCGGGAACGGTGAGGAAAAGAAACTCGTCGCGGGGTGCTCCTAGACATGTTTCCGTGGGAACTGTGACGACAAGGAACTTTCTCGGGGGTGCATGTTTCCGTGGGGGACGGGAGAGCGGAAGGACTCTTGCCGCAGCTCTTTTTGCTCAGCCGTTGCCTAGAACGGCTCCATATAGGCGGTCTGGGCCTCTAAGAGGGATTCCTAGAGCGTATAGTGGTGACGCTCTAGGTTTGGCTCTCTGTTGCAGGCCCTCTGAAATTATGCTTCCTAGAACGTCTCCATGGCGACGCTCTAGTCATCTGCTCTCGGAGAGTCGGCCCTCTAAGTTGATATTCCTAGAGCGTCATGTGGTGACGCTTTAGGCTTCCGCACACTGGTGCTGGCCCTCTGAGACTGAAACTCCTAGAACGTCTCCATGCTGACGCTCTAGCCAACTCCACTCGGCGAGCCGACCCTCTAAGATGGGATTCCTAGAGAGACACATGGTGACACTCTAGCCTTCCACAATTCTGTAGCAGGCCCTCTGAGTTATTTCACTCCTAGAGTGTCTCCATGCCGACGCTCTGGGCCTGTGCACCTCTCTCTGCCCGCCCCTTGGCTCCTCCCCTCCGCCTGCCATGTGGGTGGGGCTTTCTGTGAGACGGAGCGAAGGGCGGGGCGAGCGTGAGGAGGGAAGAAAAGGCGGGAAAAGCCAAGCAAGCGGCGACGGCGGTCGGGAGAGAAGAAATGGCGGCGCCTCAGAGAGAAAGAGAGCGCAGGCGGTGTGTGTTTGTGTGAAGATGCTTCAAGGACCGACATTAAGGAAGGAAGGAGGGAAGGAGGGAAAATGGAGGGTTTGGGGCCTTCTCCTCCTCCTCCTTCTCCTTCTCCTGAGGGAGCCTTTGACTTGAGGGACGCTGAGGCGTCGAAGGCGGGCGAGGCGCCTCTTCCTCTCTCTCTGAGGCGAAGGAGGGACGCCATTTTGGGGGCTGAGGAAGAGGCAGAGAGAAGGAGGCTTTGGGGGGGGGGGAATTGGGGGTCCTCCAGAGCTGTCCTGAGGGAGGCAGAGGGCGGTCCTTTATTTCCTTTGTTCCTTGGCCTAATTTCTCCATTTTTTTCCAAAGGAATGGAGGCGGCAGGAAGGAGGAGGAAGAGAGGAGTTCCCAGAAGGTGGAAGAAGAAACAGCCCTCAAGGAAGGAAGGAAGGAAATGCAGGAATGGCCAAGAGGACGAAGGAGAAGAAGAAGAAGAATACACAAAGTGAGGGAAATGTATATACTTTATCTCATCTCCATTAAGAGTCTTCACAGACTGCCAGAAATAATGCCCCTTGAGGCCACTCTAACTTTCCTGACTCAGTGCTAGGGAATCATGGGAATTGTAGTTTTTTCTGAGACATTGAGCCTTCTCTCTCAAAGAGCTCTGATGCCACAATAAACTACAGTTCCCATGATCCCTTAGCACTGAGCCAGGGCAGTTAAAGTGGCCTCAAGCTGCATTATTTCTAGCAGTCTGTAAAGGCCCTAAATCTACAACTCTCTGAGGCAGCAGGACAATATTGTGATAGGTTTCAGGCAGAGGATGGATACAGCCCCAAATGCTGAGACTCAAAGAGAGGCAGAGAAAGGAGTTTCTTTTGTGCCATCCTTTTCCTTCTTAAGGTCCAAAACACATTGCAAAAATAGTCCACTTATATGGCTTACCTCAGTGCTAGGGAATTCTGGGAGCTGTAGTTCTGTGAGACAGTTCCCAGTGTTCCCTTGCACTGAGCCAGGACATTTAAAGCAAACTCAAACTTTTACGGGGATCCTGCACTGCTAATGCCAGCGAATGTGGAGGGTCCCTGTAGTTCATAGATCTATATCAGTAAGTATAAGTGCGTGGTGTATATATAGATATAGATATAGATATAGAAAGAGAGAGATGTTTAGTTTGGTGAGAGCCCTGGTGCTATGGACCAGGGGAGGGGATTATTATTATCATTATCGTTCTGCTTATTTATATCCTGTCTTCCTTCCAGTACAGGGCCTCAAGGCGGCTAACAAATTAAAATTGCTCAAAACATTAAAATACAAAGTTTAAAACAAATAATTCAAAAAAACAATTCTTTCTTTAAAAAAAGATTTACACCTTTGTACAAATATATA
The DNA here is from genome assembly GCA_026167975.1 of Phrynosoma blainvillii. Classification (NCBI taxonomy): domain Eukaryota; kingdom Metazoa; phylum Chordata; class Lepidosauria; order Squamata; family Phrynosomatidae; genus Phrynosoma; species Phrynosoma blainvillii. Next base: position 58,979 of record JANUYF010000004.1, on the reverse strand, counting down.
TCATTTACCAATATATTCCTTTTTCCATTTCTTTCTTTCTTATCTGCTAATATATATGCATATTTAACTACTCTCTCAGCCTCAGTGGAAGGCCATGCCAAACCCCCACTGAAGAAACTTGCCAAGAAAACCCGCTGATAGGTTTGCCTTGGGGTCTCCATAGGTCAGAAATGCCTTGAAGGCTCCCAGCAACAAAGGTGGACCTCTCTCAGGGCTTTCTTGGCAGGAGTTCTTCAGAGGAAGTTTGCCATTGCATTCCACTGAGGCTGCTGAGAGAGTGTGACCTGCCCAAGGCCAGCCAGTGGGTTTCTGTGGCTGAGTTGGGGGGACTGAACCCCTGGCTCCTCAGACCTCTAGATGTTGCTAGGCCCCATGGATTATAGCTCTCCTTCCAACTCCAGGATCCTATATATCCCTGTATAGCAGAAGTCGGAAAGGCTGGGTGGCCTTTGAGGGCTCCCTTTCAAGCCTAGGAACCTATGTATCCATTCTGGCAGATGTTTTTGTGTGTGTGGAGAGGAGCTACAAACCAGTTGCTTTTCCTTGCCCTTGATACTGGGGTGCTTAGACTGTGAGTTCCTGCATGGCAGAAGAAGAGGGTTGGACTGGATGGTTCTTGGGGGTTCCTTTTGACTCTAGGATTCTCTTTATTCCTTTATGGCAGAAGAAGAGGGTTGGACTGGATGGCCCTTGGGGGTCCCTTCCAACTCTAGGATCCTATGTATTCCTCCATGGCAGAAGAAGAGGGTTGGACTGGATGGCCCTTGGGGGTCCCTTCCAACTCTAGGATCCTATGTATTCCTCCATGACAGAAGAAGAGGGTTGGACTGGATGGCCCTTGGGTGTCCCTTCCAACTCTAGGATCCTATGTATTCCTCCATGGCAGAAGAAGAGGGTTGGACTGGATGGCCCTTGGGGGTCCCTTCCAACTCTAGGATCCTATGTATTCCTCCATGGCAGAAGAAGAGGGTTGGACTGGATGGCCCTTGGGGGTCCCTTCCAACTCTAGGATCCTATGTATTCCTCCATGGCATAAGAAGAGGGTTGGACTGGATGGCCCTTGGGGGTCCCTTCCAACTCTAGGAAATTATGTATTCCTCCATGGCAGAAGAAGAGGGTTGGACTGGATGGCCCTTGGGGGTCCCTTCCATCTCTAGGATCCTGTTTTCCTTTATGGCATAAGAAGAGGGTTGGACTGGATGGCCCTTGGGGGTCCCTTCCAACTCTAGGATCCTATGTATTCCTCCATGGCATAAGAAGAGGGTTGGACTGGATGGCCCTTGGGGGTCCCTTCCATCTCTAGGATCCTGTTTTCCTTTATGGCATAAGAAGAGGGTTGGACTGGATGGCCCTTGGGGGTCCCTTCCAACTCTAGGATCCTATGTATTCTTCCATGGCAGAAGAAGAGGGTTCGACTGGATGGCCCTTGAGGGTCCCTTCCGACTCTAGGATCCTATGTATTCCTCCATGGCAGAAGAAGAGGGTTGGACTGGATGGCCCTTGGGTGTCCCTTCCGACTCTAGGATCCTATGTATTCCTCCACGGCAGAAGAAGAGGGTTGGACTGGATGGCCCTTGGGGGTCCCTTCCAACTCTAGGGTCCTATGTATTCCTCCATGGCAGAAGAAGAGGGTTGGACTATATGGCCCTTGGGGGTGCCTTCCAACTCTAGGAAACTGAGTGTCCCCCCATGACAGAAATGGGACAGGCTGGATGGCCGTTGAGGGCTCCCTTCCAACCCTAGGATCTTTATGTAATCCTTCTGGCAGATGTGTCTGTCGAGAGGAATTAAAAGCAACTGCTTTCATGGCCCCCTTGCCACTTGGGTGCTTAGATTGTGAGTGCCTGCATGGCAGAATAGAGTTGGACTACATAGCCCTTGAGGTCTCTTCCAACCCTAGGATCTTTATGTATACCTTCTGGCAGATGTGTTTGTGTCTGTTGAAAGGAAATATAAGCAATTGCTTTCATGGCCCCCTTGCCACTAGGGTTAGGGTTAGAGTCAGGGTCAGGATTAGGTATAAATATATATATATTTTTAGGTATAAATATTTTATTTTAAAAAGTACATCCTACTAACAAATTTGCTACTTCAACTAGTACAGAAACATTATATATTACAGAAGTTCAAATTTCAATTTCAAAATTACAAAATTTCAAAATTACAACATATACATTATAAATTATAAATTATAAAATGTTATACATCAAAACTACCCATTTAAGGTTCAAAATATAAATACTTCAAAACAAATTTATATCCACAGAATCAAAATTATATGTCAAAAACTGTATATGAATATATATTACATAAATCTATGTATATGTATGTAATCTATCTCAGGTTATGCCAGGTGTGGCCTCCGCCAACCATGGCCAAAACTTCCTCCACTTACTAGAAGACATCCTGCCTCTTTCTAATGCATTTAAAATCTTCACTTTGTTTACTACAAAACGAACAGCGATATTAACATCTGGTGGTATTTGTGTAACTAACTCTCTCTTTCTCTGGAAGACCAGAGCCAACAGAACATACAAATTTACTAATCTAACAGTTGACCAAGGAACTTCCCAGAAGGAGTATCTAATCTGCCCTTCATCTCCTCTCTTCCTTTTTCTTCCCAGGCCTCGACGTCGACGTGGTCCTCTGACTCTCGTCTCCGGCTCCAGTCCAGACGCCACCGCTTCCCAAGGCTGCCGTGACAAGTCCGGCCAATCTAAAGCCGCGGCTACCTTTTCCCAAGTCTCCTTGGCCGAAGGACAGTTCTTAATAAAGTGTTCCGTGGTCTCTTTGTTCAATTGTCCAGTCATACATGATTGTTTTTGACACAAAAGTCTAGGACACATTTGTTCTGCTTCTTTCAACCACGGTTGATTACCCTTTAAACAATATATTTGGTGATAAAATCTCCATCGAATGTCCCACAGACCAAAAGGGACCCTCCGGTCTGTGAAACACTCGATGGTTTGGGGCAATTCTTTTAAATAAGTTCACAACTGTTCCTTTTTAACATTCTTTTCCATGTGCGGTTGGAAGAAAACCACCCTCACCATTTCCCAATACAAAAAACTTTTTAAGGTCTTGATACATCCCGCCTTGGTCTTAAACCACTCCGCCAGAACCTTATTGCCTTGAATCTGCCCATACACTTCCCTAAGGAAGTCGGGGCCGGCGTGTCTCATAGCGGCCGTCACCCGGAAAGGCACCGGTTCCTCCCTCCACCACTTCTCGGCCCAGCTCTCGTTCACCCAATGCTTGGCAAAGAGAGCCACCCACCCCTCTAGGTCTGCCTGCCGCTGAACCCCTTGACTGAGTTTCCCAAAGTTCTGGCTGAGGAAGACAGACAGGAACTTGAGCCTCAACGCAGGTAAGTCTAGCCCTCCTTGTTCCGTTTTCCTGTAGGCTACCGCCCGAGCCAGGGGAAAAGAGGCCGTTCCCCAGAGAAATTGAAAAACCAATTTTTCAGCCTCCTTTACAACTTTTTGGGGAGGTGGATACACAGCGGCTAAATTTAGGGCCAGTGGCATAAGATAAGTCTTTATGTACACCGCTTTTTGATAGACATTTAAGTTCCAAGATTTCCATTTCTTAAAAGAATCTCTTATTTTTTCCAACCAGAGATACCAGTTTTTTTCCCATCCAACACATTTAATGGAAAATAATAAACCTAAAATTTTATACTCCTCTAATTTTTCCAAGGTTTCACCTTGCATCTCCTGGTTCCTAACCACCCCTTCCACTGGAGACAAATGTAAGGTTTCCTCTTCTCTGGAAAAGGAAATCAAATGACTTTTCTGTAGATTTATCTGAGACCCTGAAACTTGCTCATATTTATTAAAAATGGTCATCACGGAAGCTAATTCTTTTTGGTCATTAATAAACAAAGAAATGTCATCGGCGTGGGCTGCATATTTCACCTGCTTAGCCACAGTCTCTATGGGAAAAGGTATAACTCCTCCTCTAGGAAGGGTAACCCTCAAACCTGTAATATTTTCTTCTGCCTGGATTTGGGAAAGAAATGAATCTAGAATCAGGACATAGAGGAGGGGGCTCAGGGGACAGCCCTGCCTGACTCCCGAATTCAACCTAATAGAAACCCCCCTGTGTCCATTGATCTGAGGAACCACCTGGGCCTTCAAATAAAGAAGCTGGATATATTTAACAAAACGGTCAGGGAGACCCCTTCTCTTCAGCGCTTCCCACATAAACCAATGGTGAACTCGATCAAAAGCTTTGGCCTGATCTAAAAACAGTATCTTCCCTTCCCATTTTCCTTTTTGTGCTAAATGGAAAACCTCTCTAAACAAACACAAAGAGTCTACCATAAACCGCCCCGGAACGGCACTAGTTTGGGAAGCCAAAACATTTTTTGGTGCTATTTTTGCCAATCTGTTATTCAAAACCTTGGCCAAAATCCTATAGTCCACATTTGTTAAAACGATGGGTCGCCAATTTTTAGGCAAGGTCAAATCTCCTTGTTTGGGAAAGAAAATCAAAACGCCCTCATAAAAGGAGTCTGTCAAACTTTCCTTAGACAAAAGCTCGTTTATGACTCGGGTAAGAGGGGGGACCAGCCATTTTGCAAAAGTTTTATAAAAAATCCATCCGAGTCCATCCGGGCCCGGAGCAGATTTACTTTTTCCCTGAACTATCACCTCCTGAACTTCCTTCTCTGACACAGGGGCCACCAAATTGTCCTTATCTGTTTGAGACAACCCTCGGTAGCTACCGTCTAATCTATTTTGAGGTACCCGATCCAAAAAACCCTTAATGCTCTCTTCACTTATTTTTTGTCCCGTATACAGATCCTTATAAAACTCCTCCATCACCTTCAGCATTTCTCTCGGGTCTCTCCTCACCCGGTCCTGCTCTCCCCATCTCAACCCCCCCATAACCACGGAGGCTTGGGGAGTTTTGGCTCTAGCCCAGTCTTCAACATCCACCACCGCCCCCTTGGTCCTAAATTCTTTATAATATTTCTTTTTAAGTTTCTGTTTTGTTTGAAATTCTTTAATTACCATTCTGGACCATTCTAACAATTTCTGATTTACAGGGAGGCCTCGATTCACTTTATGGTGGCATTTCAGAAATTGATATACCGCCGTCTGGTAGTCCTGCAAATCCTTCCGATTAATAACATATTCATAATTTTGGCAAGTCTTCCTAATCACTTTTTTGGCTCGCTCCCACCAGACCGACAGTTCTCCGACGTACAAGTCCTCCAAGGTCAGCAAATTGGCCAAAACTCCCGCAATTTCCTCCTTGCAGATATCGTTCCCGACGGTCTTTGGGCGAAGTCTCCAGAGAGGTTTGCCTCAGGGGTAGACTTCGCCCCAAGCCAATTGTATTTGGAGTATAACGTGATCGGACCACGGAGTGACCGTCAGTTGACAACTTAAGGTCTTTAATTCGGTGGGTGCTCTAATCCTGTCCAATCTGCTAGCTCTGTCTTTTTGATAACAAGTAAAATTGTCACCCTCCAGTGAACCATACTTATCTATAAATGCTTTTTTACAGGGAAGAGGGAAAAAACCCAACCGATTACTTACTTCTAAAGCCTTATCTTTTAAATTGCGTTCTGAAAAAAAGCTCTCTAAAAATCTCTCCTCTGGTGTTAAAAGGGGTAACTTTTTCCCGGTTTTCTCTTTATCCATATAATTAGAATAATCAGATACTTTGGTCCTATTATTAAAATCCCCTACAATCAATAAGTGTCTATAGGTAGCACAATAACCTTTCAAATGAGGCCAAAAAGCTTTGCGCTGAGATACCGCCACAGGGGCGTAAAGCCCACAAAGCCGGAAAAAAATCTTTTCTTCCTTCCCGTCACTCGAAATCTCCACCAAGGTAAAATCCACCACGACCAACCTGCCGGGCAAAGCTTCGAGGACAAAATCGACGTGCAGGTCCTGTCTAGCTTTAAATAAAACCGCCACGCCCGCCTGGTGCTCCTCCCCATAAGACCAAATGGACGGTCCTTTTGTCCACATTTTCTGTGCCTGAGAGCGTTGCTGTTCGTTCACCAAGTGGGTCTCTTGTAAAACCACCACATCGTGTGGCATGATGGCCAACAAAGGTAAAATCTCATTTCGCCTGTCGGCCATCCTCAGCCCTCTCACATTCCACGTGGTGATTCTTAAAAACCCCATTATTAATATTTTTGTATACCTATAACCTAAAAATTAAGACTGTCTACATTACCCATTAAACAACTAAATAAGAATTTTCTTTCCCAAACAAAAGCAAACATTGGTTAATTTAGATTAATTTGGATTAATTTAAAATTTAAAATCTGAAATTAAAATTAAAGACTCCCAAATTCTCCTAGTCCATGACCTCCAACTTCTCGCTCCGTCCGGTTTCTTTGACACTCCGGTGCTCCAAATCCGTCAAACTCTTCTCTACCTCCTCCGGAAAAACCGGAGGCGTAGCCTCACTAATTTGGGGTGAAAGCGGAAGGGGTGTAGAGACAGGGGATGGTAGGGAAGACACTACGGAGGGGGTCACAAGGGAGGGGGAAACAGAAACAAGAGGAAAAGGTAAAACGACTTGGTCAGGGGGAAGGGATGGAAGGGGACAGGAAAGAGAATCAGTTTTCTCAGGTGTTGCACTTTGTCCTTCCTCCACCGCTACCTCCGTTAACATCGGTTCAACAGAGTCTTCAGGACCCTTGGTCTGTCCTTCCATCATCTGTTGTTCTCCTCCCGCCCCCTTCTCTCCTTCTCCCTTTTTCCTCTGCTCCTTCTGTCTTTTCCTCCTTGGGCTCTTTGGAGTCCTTTGTCCTTTCGCTTCCTCTGTGTGCCGGGATCGTCTGTCCTCTACCTCCTCAACCGCCACCAAGAGTTCCTTATCGGTGGGCTCTTCAGTGGCCAACCTGCTCTCTCCCTCTCCTCCTCCCTCATCCGCTAAAACACGGTACCTATTATTCTCTGTGACCTCCTTCTCCCGCTGTCCCTCTCTCTCTCGCGGCCCCCTCTCTCGCCTCTCCACCCCTTTTTTTCGCACCACATGCCATCCGGCATCCTGCGTGGGTTCTACTACTCTCTTTTGCCCTTCTTCCCTCGTAGACAGCGGGTCGGTTTGATTCCCCCCGTCTCCCTGTTGTTCCATAGGCGGCAAATTTTCTCCCCTCTTTTTCAACGCTTCTCTCAAAACCCTCGTCTGCTCATTGGCTTGAGCTCTTTCTTTTCCTGTTTTGGCAACTTGTTGGGCCTTCTCAAAAACTTTAGCATCCTGTTGATTATAATACGCCTGAGGGCACCAAAAGTAAGTATGACCTAATTCCCCACAAAAATTACACTTGATACTGCTGTGACAGGCTGCCGTGGGGTGGCCTCTCGCTCCACAACGTGAGCACAAAGGAGTGGTGCACAGGCGCCTCTGGTGGTCGTAGGACCCGCACTGGAAACAGGCCTGAGGCTGACCGCTATATCTAGTGATCCCTCTATCGGCCCCCAGGAAAAAATATTTCGGAATCTTTCCGTGCCTGTACTCGGGGTCTTCGTTTTTAAAGGAGACCACGCATCTGTATTCTCCAGTCCAATAACCTTGTTCGTCTTCCTTTTTATCTGGCCCTGTTAATATAGTAGCGTATTTGGACACCCACCTAGCTACATCTTGAGCAGGGATAGTGGTGGTTCTAAAGCTGATGGTCAGTACCTTCGTGTCACCTCGAAAGAGAGGGAGCATCTCGTAGTCTGCCAGGAGCTCTGGACTCAAACGCTTTACCCTTTTGCAGTTCATCCAAAACTCCCTATAGACCCTTTCAGATGCCAAGCGGACATCTATTTCCCTAGATCCCGGGAGTTGAATGACCGCCACAATATCTTCCCTCCTAGCATCCAAAGTATCTTTAAGGAGTCTCTTTGATATATAGGCCCTCGACCCTTTCTCGATGTCCGATCCTAAATATTTAAACCTTACCACAAACCGTGCCCTGGGGTTTCTTACATCCGAAGCTTCGTCGAAAAAACGGTCGAGGTACGCCTCTTCCTCTTCCGTCAATCCCGAGAAGCCAAAAGCTCCTTGCCCCTCACCGTTTCCATCCCGTCCCGCTATACTAGCGTACGTCCTTCCTTCTTTTCTTCTCTCTTGCGGTTTGTCTCCCGGCGCCCGAGAGGGCGGTCCGGACGACAAAGCCGAAGAGCCCCGCGGTGCCTCTCCGTGAGCGTCGTTTCCGTGCGTGCGAGCACCCTCCCTCCCCCTCGAGTCTATTTCTGGCGGAGGGTTTCGACTTACATTTCGTCCTGACGCGTTTTCGTCGGTTTGCGAGTGCAAACGAGGCCTTGCCGAAAGTTGTCCCGTTTCATCAGTGTCCATATTTTCAAGAAGCCTTTTTTTCTGTACCGTAGACTCCTTCTCTGTAAGCTTAGTCGTCGATGAGGGATTTGTCTGTTGTCCCTGAGAAGAAACAACACCCAAACCAGCAGTATCTTTCATCGGGATCTCTTTTCTCCCCCCACCCCCTATTCCCGAGTCCAAATTATCTCCACCCGCCGGGCCTAGTTCTAAATCGACTCTATCTGCCCAAGCCTGTTCCCCTCTAGGTTTCTTTACTCTACCAGTAGGGCTTTCTTCTAAGTCAGAGCCACTGACATCGCTCAGAGTCCCTCCTTTTCTTAAATTTTCCAACCTCTCCCCTCGTGCATCCCCCCGTACATCACCCCCCTCGCTCGTCGCCTCCCTTCTCCCTCTCGTCTTCCTCCGATCCTCACCGGTTGCTGGGGGCGGCACCGTGGCGCTCACCCCCAAGACAGGACTCGAGGCCGATCGTCCTTCGGAGCTCCGCTCGGTCCGGGCACTCTCCTCTTCCGGATCCGCTTTTTTCCAACCGAGCGTCGTCTCCTCGCCTCTCTCCGATCTGGTTCCTTTGGTCATTTCCTCCTTTGGGTCGAAACCCAACTGTTTAGCGATTTTTCTCCGCTGATGTAGATTCGTAATGATGAAGGAGAGCCACTCCTTAAAGTCCTGTCTAGAAACCATTTTTCCTTTGTTATCCACTTGTGCCCAAACCTTGGGGTTCTGGTTTTCAGGGGCGTGTTCCCAGTTCCTATGGATTTCTTGGAAAGTCTTAATCAATTGGATCTCCATCAGCCAATCCGGTAAAACGATGACCGACGTCTTCGGTTTCCTTCCTAATAAAAGGCGTTGGACGATTTCCAAGGATAGGGTTCTGGCATAAGCCACTTGCTCTCGGGACTCGGTCACCCGCAATCCCGAAAGCACGGATTTCAAGAGAGGAACCGCTTTTTCCAAAATTCCCCACAGTTTGTCCCGGCTATACTTCTTCAGGCCGGGCAGTCGTTCTTCGGATGCCGGCAGGGCAACGTGAGCCACCGTATAGCCCCAAAGTTTCAGAGTATCATATCTGTCAAAGTCTTTGGGCAGAATGATATTTTCCACTTTATCCCACCGGGTGTAGAGACATTCGGCCCAGGCTGCCGAAATTTGTCTTTCTCGAGAGAGCATTTTCTGTTTCGAGACCTCCGAAATCTCGCTCTCCCGATCCGTCGCCTCCCTCTCCTCCACGCTTTGAAAGTCCGTGTCGTATCGGAAGACGAGGTATTCTTTAGTGACCCGGTCTTCCGCTCGCGGCCCCCGGTTTCTTCTCTTGGCGTTCCTCTTAGCCCTTTTCCTCTGTGTCGCTTCCTCTTCTTCGCCGCTGCTCTCCACAGCGCTATCGCTGGTTTCGGGCAAGGAAGAAATGCCAGAGAATTCCATGACGCTGTCTCTTCTTTGTTTAAAGGAGGGCCCTTCCAGCCTCTCCATTTCCTCACTTTCTGAGTCCTTGGTAAGATCGACCAAGGGTTCAGAGGGTCCAGAGGGTTCAGCCCCAATAGAACAAACCTCTTCCGTCCCTGTCATCTCTTCCAGCAATTGCTCTTCAGCTCCAAGAGACTGGGTTTGTCTTTTTTCAGGAGAAAGAAAAAGGGATTTTTCCTCTTGCAAGGACTTCTGGGGTTTAAGAGGGGAACGATCCCTGCTCACGCTCAGACCCTCCTCTACCAATAAATTTTTGCTTTGGATGTTTTTCTTCTTGTCCCCTCTAAGCTTTGTTTTTTGTTTAAATTTTTGAGGTTTACTTTTCATAGCCCGTCGTTTTAATAAAAGTCTCCTTTGTTGGTAATCTTCCATGTCCTTTTTAACATCCTCATTCCACTGAGAGATGCTTAATAACATGTCTAATATGTCCTGTTTTTCCTCCTGAGATCTGTCTTCTACTGATTTTAATAAAAAAGTATTGCCTTTCTGATTGAGTTCTTCCAGGGTCCCTTTGATCTCCTCTACCCCCAAATCTAGTTTAGTATGTAATTCAGAAAGTAAAGGATCTCTCTTGCAAAGTTGGATGATTTCTTCTGTTTCAGAAGCACTGTCTGAATCCATCCCTTCCTCTAAAATGCCAAGAAATTGTCCTAATTTTTCTTTATTCAAAGTATATGCTTCAGAAAAAGTATTAAACTGAAAAGATTCTTGCAAAAAAGCTTCCAAGTTCTCTAAATCCAGGCTTCTTCTGCCCTTCTCCTCCTCCCCCTCCTCCTCTTCTTTCTTCTCTTTGTCTATAATCATGGCTTCAGCAGTTAGTTTCACTTTTGCCTGCTGTGTTTGTTTGTTTGCCTCATGGCTCTCTGCTTCTTTCTCAAGCCCCATAATGTCTCCTTGAGGTGTTGCCATAAATTCTGTCCCTTTAGAATCTTTATGGGACCCCAAATCCACATTAGAGTCTTTCCCCAGCAAGTTTGTGCTGTCTTTAGAGGCTTTTTTTCTCTCCCCCATGGCTGCCCCCCCTTTCTTTCTCAGGGCTGAGTCAGCCATTTTCTTCCCCCCTTCTTCTTCTCTCTGAGTTTCTTTTTGCAATAAATTTTCCTCAGGAGTTTGTAAAATCTCCTCTCCACTGCTCCAAACAGGCAAATTCCCAGTACTCACTGTCTCTTGAGGCTTGAGTTCCTCTGCCAGAGGTTTCTGTTTTCCTTGCTGCTGGGAAGCCATTGCTTGCTGCAAAGTCTCTACAGGCTGCCTTGGGGGCTGTGTTTGTTTTCCCCCAAACCCCTCAAAATGTTGGTTTTGAGGTTCCATTCTTGAATCCCCTGATGGCAAAAGGGTTCCACTGCCTACCCCACACGCTGGGGTTGCAGCATTTTCCCTGGGATCAAAGGAATCCACTCTTTTTCTCCCAGTTGCTGAGGAGCTGTGAAAAACACAACCTCCTCCTTCGAATGCTAGGGTTAGGATTAGGATTAGGGTTAGGATTAGGATTAGGATTAGGTATAAATGTTTTATTTAAAAAAGTACATCCTACTAACAAATTTGCTACTTCAACTAGTACAGAAACATTATATATTACAGAATTTCAAAATTTCAATTTCAAATTTCAATTTCAAAATTTCAAATTTCAACTTCAAAATTACAGAATTTAAAAATGTCAAAATTACAACATATACATTATAAATTATGAATTATAAAATGTTATACATCAAAACTACCCATTTAAGGTTCAAAATATAAATCTATATATCTATATAAATACTTCAAAACAAATTTATATCCACAGAATCAAAATTATATGTCAAAAACTGTATATGAATATAAATTACATAAATCTATGTATATGTACGTAATCTATCTCAGGTTATGCCAGGTGTGGCCTCCGCCAACCATGGCCGAAACTTCCTCCACTGACTAGAAGACATCCTGCCTCTTTCTAATACATTTAAAATCTTCACTTTGTTTACTACAAAACGAACAGCAATATTAACATCTGGTGGTATTTGTGTAACTAACTCTCTCTTTCTCTGGAATACCAGAGCCAACAGAACATACAAATTTACTAATCTAACAGTTGACCAAGGAACTTCCCAGAAGGAGTATCTAATCTGCCCTTCATCTCCTCTCTTCCTTTTTCTTCCCAGGCCTCGACGTCGACGTGGTCCTCTGACTCTCGTCTCCGGCTCCAGTCCAGACGCCACCGCTTCCCAAGGCTGCCGTGCCAAGTCCGGCCAATCCAAAGCAACGGCTACCTTTTCCCAAGTTTCCTTGGCCGAAGGACAGTTCTTAATAAAGTGTTCCGTGGTCTCTTTGTTCAATTGTCCAGTCATACATGATTGTTTTTGACACAAAAGTCTAGGACACATTTGTTCTGCTTCTTTCAACCACGGTTGATTACCCTTTAAACAATATATTTGGTGATAAAATCTCCATCGAATGTCCCACAGACCAAAAGGGACCCTCCGGTCTGTGAAACACTCGACGGTTTGGGGCAATTCTTTTAAATAAGTGGACAACTGTTCCTTTTTAACATTCTTTTCCATGTGCGGTTGGAAGAAAACCACCCTCACCATTTCCCAATACAAAAAACTTTTTAAGGTCTTGATACATCCCGCCTTGGTCTTAAACCACTCCGCCAGAACCTTATTGCCTTGAATCTGCCCGTACACTTCCCTAAGGAAGTCGGGGCCGGCGTGTCTCATAGCGGCCGTCACCCGGAAAGGCACCGGTTCCTCCCTCCACCACTTCTCGGCCCAGCTCTCGTTCACCCAATGCTTGGCAAAGAGAGCCACCCACCCCTCTAGGTCTGCCTGCCGCTGAACCCCTTGACTGAGTTTCCCAAAGTTCTGGCTGAGGAAGACAGACAGGAACTTGAGCCTCAACGCAGGTAAGTCTAGCCCTCCTTGTTCAGTTTTCCTGTAGGCTACCGCCCGAGCCAGGGGAAAAGAGGCTGTTCCCCAGAGAAATTGAAAAACCAATTTTTCAGCCTCCTTTACAACTTTTTGGGGAGGTGGATACACAGCGGCTAAATTTAGGGCCAGTGGCATAAGATAAGTCTTTATGTACACCGCTTTTTGATAGACATTTAAGTTCCAAGATTTCCATTTCTTAAAAGAATCTCTTATTTTTTCCAACCAGAGATGCCAGTTCTTTTCCCATCCAAGACATTTAATGGAAAATAATAAACCTAAAATTTTATACTCCTCTAATTTTTCCCAGGTTTCACCTTGCATCTCCTGGTTCCCAACCATCCCTTCCACTGGAGACAAATGTAAGGTTTCCTCTTCTCTGGAAAAGGAAATCAAATGACTTTTCTGCAGATTTATCTGAGCCCCTGAAACTTGCTCATATTTATTAAAAATGGTCATCACAGAAGCTAATTCTTTTTGGTCATTAATAAACAGAGAGATGTCATCGGCGTGGGCTGCGTATTTCACCTGCTTAGCCACAGTCTCTATGGGAAAAGGTATAACTCCTCCGCTAGGAAGGGTAACCCTCAAACCTGTAATATTTTCTTCTGCCTGGATTTGGGAAAGAACTGAATCTAGAATCAGGACATAGAGGAGGGGGCTCAGGGGACAGCCCTGCCTGACTCCCGAATTCAACCTAATCGAAACCCCCCTGTGTCCATTGATCTGAGGAACCACCTGGGCCTTCAAATAAAGAAGCTGGATATATTTAACAAAACGGTCAGGGAGACCCCTTCTCTTCAGCGCTTCCCACATAAACCAATGGTGAACTCTATCAAAAGCTTTGGCCTGATCTAAAAACAGTATCTTCCCTTCCCATTTCCCTTTTTGTGCTAAATGGAAAACCTCTCTAAACAAACACAAAGAGTCTACCATAAACCGCCCCGGAACGGCACTAGTTTGGGAAGCCAAAACAATTTTTGGTGCTATTTTTGCCAATCTGTTATTCAAAACCTTGGCCAAAATCCTATAGTCCACATTTGTTAAAACGATGGGTCGCCAATTTTTAGGCAAGGTCAAATCTCCTTGTTTGGGAAAGAAAATCAAAACGCCCTCATAAAAGGAGTCTGTCAAACTTTCCTTAGACAAAAGCTCGTTTATGACTCGGGTAAGAGGGGGGACCAGCCATTTTGCAAAAGTTTTATAAAAAATCCATCCGAGTCCATCCGGGCCCGGAGCAGATTTACTTTTTCCCTGAACTATCACCTCCTGAACTTCCTTCTCTGACACAGGGGCCACCAAATTGTCCTTATCTGTTTGAGACAACCCTCGGTAGCTACCGTCTAATCTATTTTGAGGTACCCGATCCAAAAAACCCTTAATGCTCTCTTCACTTATTTTTTGTCCCGTATACAGATCCTTATAAAACTCCTCCATCACCTTCAGCATTTCTCTCGGGTCTCTCCTTACCCGATCCTGCTCTCCACATCTCAACCCCCCCATAACCACGGAGGCTTGGGGAGTTTTGGCTCTAGCCCAGTCTTCAACATCCACCACCGCCCCCTTGGTCCTAAATTCTTTATAATATTTCTTTTTAAGTTTCTGTTTTGTTTGAAATTCTTTAATTACCATTCTGGACCATTCTAACAATTTCTGATTTACAGGGAGGCCTCGATTCACTTTATGGTGGCATTTCAAAAATTGATATACCGCCGTCTGGTAGTCCTGCAAATCCTTCCGATTAATAACATATTCATAATTTTGGCAAGTCTTCCTAATCACTTTTTTGGCTCGCTCCCACCAGACCGACAGTTCTCCAACATACAAGTCCTCCAAGGTCAGCAAATTGGCCAAAACTCCCGCAATTTCCTCCTTGCAGATATCGTTCCCGACGGTCTTTGGGCGAAGTCTCCAGAGAGGTTTGCCTCTGGGGTAGACTTCGCCCCAAGCAAATTGCATTTGGAGTATAACGTGATCGGACCACGGAGTGACCGTCAGTTGACAACTTAAGGTCTTTAATTCGGCGGGTGCTCTAATCCTGTCCAATCTGCTAGCTCTGTCTTTTTGATAACAAGTAAAATTGTCAGCCTCCAGTGAACCATACTTATCTATAAATGCTTTTTTACAGGGAAGAGGGAAAAAACCCAACTGATTACTTACTTCTAAAGCCTTATCTTTTAAATTGCGTTCTGAAAAAAAGCTCTCTAAAAATCTCTCCTCTGGTGTTAAAAGGGGTAACTTTTTCCCGGTTTTCTCTTTATCCATATAATTAGAATAATCGGATACTTTGGTCCTATTATTAAAATCCCCTACGATCAATAAGTGTCTATAGGTAGCACAATAACCTTTCAAATGAGGCCAAAAAGCTTTGCGCTGAGATACCGCCACAGGGGCGTAAAGCCCACAAAGCCGGAAAAAAATCTTTTCTTCCTTCCCGTCACTCGAAATCTCCACCAAGGTAAAATCCACCACGACCAACCTGCCGGGCAAAGCTTCGAGGACAAAATCGACGTGCAGGTCCTGTCTAGCTTTAAATAAAACCGCCACGCCCGCCTGGTGCTCCTCCCCATAAGACCAAATGGACGGTCCTTTTGTCCACATTTTCTGTGCCTGAGAGCGTTGCTGTTCGTTCACCAAGTGGGTCTCTTGTAAAACCACCACATCGTGTGGCATGATGGCCAACAAAGGTAAAATCTCATTTCGCCTGTCGGCCATCCTCAGCCCTCTCACATTCCACGTGGTGATTCTTAAAAACCCCATTATTAATATTTTTGTATACCTATAACCTAAAAATTAAGACTGTCTACATTACCCATTAAACAACTAAATAAGAATTTTCTTTCCCAAACAAAAGCAAACATTGGTTAATTTAGATTAATTTGGATTAATTTAAAATTTAAAATCTGAAATCTTAAAGACTCCCAAATTCTCCTAGTCCATGACCTCCAACTTCTCGCTCTGTCCGGTTTCTTTGACCCTCCGGTGCTCCAAATCTGTCAAACTCTTCTCTACCTCCTCCGGAAAAACCGGAGGCGTAGCCTCACTAATTTGGGGTGAAAGCGGAAGGGGTGTAGAGACAGGGGATGGTAGGGAAGACACTACGGAGGGGGTCACAAGGGAGGGGGAAACAGAAACAAGAGGAAAAGGTAAAACGACTTGGTCAGGGGGAAGGGATGGAAGGGGACAGGAAGGAGAATCAGTTTTCTCAGGTGCTGCACTTTGTCCTTCCTCCACCGCTACCTCCGTTAACATCGGTTCAACAGAGTCTTCAGGACCCTTAGTCTGTCCTTCCATCATCTGTTGTTCTCCTCCCGCCCCCTTCTCTCCTTCTCCCTTTTTCCTCTGCTCCTTCTGTCTTTTCCTCCTTGGGCTCTTTGGAGTCCTTTGTCCTTTCGCTTCCTCTGTGTGCCGGGATCGTCTGTCCTCTACCTCCTCAACCGCCACCAAGAGTTCCTTATCGGTGGGCTCTTCGGTGGCCAACCCGCTCTCTCCCTCTCCTCCTCCCTCATCCGCTAAAACACGGTACCTATTATTCTCCGTGACCTCCTTCTCCCGCTGTCCCTCTCTCTCTCGCGGCCCCCTCTCTCGCCTCTCCACCCCTTTTTTTCGCACCACATGCCATCCGGCATCCTGCGTGGGTTCTACTACTCTCTTTTGCCCTTCTTCCCTCGTAGACAGCGGGTCGGTTTGATTCCCCCCGTCTCCCTGTTGTTCCATAGGCGGCAAATTTTCTCCCCTCTTTTTCAAGGCTTCTCTCAAAACCCTCGTCTGCTCATTGGCTTGAGCTCTTTCTTTTCCTGTTTTGGCAACTTGTTGGGCCTTCTCAAAAACTTTAGCATCCTGTTGATTATAATACGCCTGAGGGCACCAAAAGTAAGTATGACCTAATTCCCCACAAAAATTACACTTGATACTGCTGTGACAGGCTGCCGTCGGGTGGCCTCTCGCTCCACAACGTGAGCACAAAGGAGTGGTGCACAGGCGCCTCTGGTGGTCGTAGGACCCGCACTGGAAACAGGCCTGAGGCTGACCGCTATATCTAGTGATCCCTCTATCGGCCCCCAGGAAAAAATATTTCGGAATCTTTCCGTGCCTGTACTCGGGGTCTTCGTTTTTAAAGGAGACCACACATCTGTATTCTCCAGTCCAATAACCTTGTTCGTCTTCCTTTTTATCTGGCCCTGTTAATATAGTAGCGTATTTGGACACCCACCTAGCTACATCTTGAGCAGGGATAGTGGTGGTTCTAAAGCTGATGGTCAGTACCTTCGTGTCACCTCGAAAGAGAGGGAGCATCTCGTAGTCTGCCAGGAGCTCTGGACTCAAACGCTTTACCCTTTAGCAGTTCATCCAAAACTCCCTATAGACCCTTTCAGATGCCAAGCAGACATCTATTTCTCTAGATCCCGGGAGTTGAATGACCGCCACAATATCTTCCCTCCTAGCATCCAAAGTATCTTTAAGGAGTCTCTTTGATATATAGGCCCTCGACCCTTTCTCGATGTCCGATCCTAAATATTTAAACCTTACCACAAACCGTGCCCTGGGGTTTCTTACATCCGAAGCTTCGTCGAAAAAACGGTCGAGGTACGCCTCTTCCTCTTCCGTCAATCCCGAGAAGCCGAAAGCTCCTTGCCCCTCACCGTTTCCATCCCGTCCCGCTATACTAGCGTACGTCCTTCCTTCTTTTCTTCTCTCTTGCGGTTTGTCTCCCGGCGCCCGAGAGGGCGGTCCGGACGACAAAGCCGAAGAGCCCCGCGGTGCCTCTCCGTGAGCGTCGTTTCCGTGCGTGCGAGCACCCTCCCTCCCCCTCGAGTCTATTTCTGGCGGAGGGTTTCGACTTACATTTCGTCCTGACGCGTTTTCGTCGGTTTGCGAGTGCAAACGAGGCCTTGCCGAAAGTTGTCCCGTTTCATCAGTGTCCATATTTTCAAGAAGCCTTTTTTTCTGTACCGTAGACTCCTTCTCTGTAAGCTTAGTCGTCGATGAGGGATTTGTCTGTTGTCCCTGAGAAGAAACAACACCCAAACCAGCAGTATCTTTCATCGGGATCTCTTTTCTCCCCCCACCCCCTATTCCCGAGTCCAAATTATCTCCACCCGCCGGGCCTAGTTCTAAATCGACTCTATCTGCCCAAGCCTGTTCCCCTCTAGGTTTCTTTACTCTACCAGTAGGGCTTTCTTCTAAGTCAGAGCCACTGACATCGCTCAGAGTCCCTCCTTTTCTTAAATTTTCCAACCTCTCCCCTCGTGCATCCCCCCGTACATCCCCCCCCTCGCTCGTCGCCTCCCTTCTCCCTCTCGTCTTCCTCCGATCCTCACCGGTTGCTGGGGGCGGCACCGTGGCGCTCACCCCCAAGACAGGACTCGAGGCCGATCGTCCTTCGGAGCTCTGCTCGGTCCGGGTACTCTCCTCTTCCGGATCCGCTTTTTTCCAACCGGGCGTCGTCTCCTCGCCTCTCTCCGATCTGGTTCCTTTGGCCATTTCCTCCTTTGGGTCGAAACCCAACTGTTTAGCGATTTTTCTCCGCTGATGTAGATTCGTAATGACGACGGAGAGCCACTCCTTAAAGTCCTCTCTAGAAACCATTTTTCCTTTGTTATCCACTTGTGCCCAAACCTTGGGGTTCTGGTTTTCAGGGGCGTGTTCCCAGTTCCTATGGATTTCTTGGAAAGTCTTAATCAATTGGATCTCCATCAGCCAATCCGGTAAAACGATGACCGACGTCTTCGGTTTCCTTCCTAATAAAAGGCGTTGGACAATTTCCAAGGATAGGGTTCTGGCATAAGCCACTTGCTCTCGGGACTCGGCCACCCGCAATCCCGAAAGCACGGATTTCAAGAGAGGAACCGCTTTTTCCAAAATTCCCCACAGTTTGTCCCGGCTGTACTTCTTCAGCCCGGGCAGTCGTTCTTCGGATGCCGGCAGGGCGACGTGAGCCACCGTATAGCCCCAAAGTTTCAGAGTATCATACCTGTCAAAGTCTTTGGGTAGAATGATATTTTCCACTTTATCCCACCGGGTGTAGAGACATTCGGCCCAGGCTGCCGAAATTTGTCTTTCTCGAGAGAGCATTTTCTGTTTCGAGACATCTGAAATCTCGCTCTCCCGGTCCGTCGCCTCCCTCTCCTCCACGCTTTGAAAGTCCGTGTCATATCGGAAGACGAGGTATTCTTTAGTGACCCGGTCTTCCGCTCGCGGCCCCCGGTTTCTTCTCTTGGCGTTCCTCTTAGCCCTTTTCCTCTGTGTCGCTTCCTCTTCTTCGCCGCTGCTCTCCACAGCGCTATCGCTGGTTTCGGGCAAGGAAGAGATGCCAGAGAATTCCATGACGCTGTCTCTTCTTTGTTTAAAGGAGGGCCCTTCCAGCCTCTCCATTTCCTCACTTTCTGAGTCCTTGGTAAGATCGACCAAGGGTTCAGAGGGTCCAGAGGGTTCAGCCCCAATAGAACAAATCTCTTCCGTCCCTGTCATCTCTTCCAGCAATTGCTCTTCAGCTCCAAGAGACTGGGTTTGTCTTTTTTCAGGAGAAAGAAAAAGGGATTTTTCCTCTTGCAAGGACTTCTGGGGTTTAAGAGGGGAACGATCCCTGCTCACGCTCAGACCCTCCTCTACCAATAAATTTTTGCTTTGGATGTTTTTCTTCTTATCCCCTCTAAGCTTTGTTTTTTGTTTAAATTTTTGAGGTTTACTTTTCATAGCCCGTCGTTTTAATAAAAGTCTCCTTTGTTGGTAATCTTCCATGTCCTTTTTAACATCCTCATTCCACTGAGAGATGCTTAATAACATGTCTAATATGTCCTGTTTTTCCTCCTGAGATCTGTCTTCTACTGATTTTAATAAAAAAGTATTGCCTTTCTGATTGAGTTCTTCCAGGGTCCCTTTGATCTCCTCTACCCCCAAATCTAGTTTAGTATGTAATTCAGAAAGTAAAGGATCTCTCTTGCAAAGTTGGATGATTTCTTCTGTTTCAGAAGCACTGTCTGAATCTATCCCTTCCTCTAAAATGCCAAGAAATTGTCCTAATTTTTCTTTATTCAAAGTATATGCTTCAGAAAAAGTATTAAACTGAAAAGATTCTTGCAAAAAAGCTTCCAAGTTCTCTAAATCCAGGCTTCTTCTGCCCTTCTCCTCCTCCCCCTCCTCCTCTTCTTTCTCCTCTTTGTCTATAATCATGGCTTCAGCAGTTAGTTTCACTTTTGCCTGCTGTGTTTGTTTGTTTGCCTCATGGCTCTCTGCTTCTTTCTCAAGCCCCATAATGTCTCCTTGAGGTGTTGCCATAAATTCTGTCCCTTTGGAATCTTTATGGGACCCCAAATCCACATTAGAATCTTTCCCCAGCAAGTTTGTGCTGTCTTTAGAGGCTTTTTTTCTCTCCCCCATGGCTGCCCCCCCTTTCTTTCTCAGGGCTGAGTCAGCCATTTTCTTCCCCCCTTCTTCTTCTCTCTGAGTTTCTTTTTGCAATAAATTTTCCTCAGGAGTTTGTAAAATCTCCTCTCCACTGCTCCAAACAGGCAAATTCCCAGTACTCACTGTCTCTTGAGGCTTGAGTTCCTCTGCCAGAGGTTTCTGTTTTTCTTGCTGCTGGGAAGCCATTGCTTGCTGCAAAGTCTCTACAGGCTGCCTTGGGGGCTGTGTTTGTTTTCCCCCAAACCCCTCAAAATGTTGGTTTTGAGGTTCCATTCTTGAATCCCCTGATGGCAAAAGGGTTCCACTGCCTACCCCACACGCTGGGGTTGCAGCATTTTCCCTGGGATCAAAGGAATCCACTCTTTTTCTCCCAGTTGCTGAGGAGCTGTGAAAAACACAACCTCCTCCTTCGAATGCTAGGGTTAGGTTTAGGGTTAGGTTTAGGTTTAGGGTTAGGGTTAGGTTTAGGTATAAATATTTTTTTTTTTTTAGGTATAAATATTTTATTTAAAAAAGTACATCCTACTAACAAATTTGCTACTTCAACTAGTACAGAAACATTATATATTACAGAATTTCAAAATTTCAATTTCAATTTCAAAATTTCAAATTTCAACTTCAAAATTACAGAATTTCAAAATGTCAAAATTACAACATATACATTATAAATTATGAATTATAAAATTATAAAATGTTATACATCAAAACTACCCATTTAAGGTTCAAAATATAAATCTATATATCTATATAAATACTTCAAAACAAATTTATATCCATAGAATCAAAATTATGTCAAAAACTGTATATGAATATATATTACATAAATCTATGTATATGTATGTAATCTATCTCAGGTTATGCCAGGTGTGGCCTCCGCCAACCATGGCCAAAACTTCCTCCACTTACTAGAAGACATCCTGCCTCTTTCTAATACATTTAAAATCTTTACTTTGTTCACTACAAAACGAACAGCAATATTAACATCTGGTGGTATTTGTGTAACTAACTCTCTCTTTCTCTGGAAGACCAGAGCCAACAGAACATACAAATTTATTAATCTAACGGTTGACCAAGGAACTTCCCAGAAGGAGTCTCTAATCTCCCCTTCATCTCCTCTCTTCCTTTTTCTTCCCAGGCCTCGACGTCGACGTGGTCCTCTGACTCTCGTCTCCGGCTCCAGTCCAGACGCCACCGCTTCCCAAGGCTGCCGTGCCAAGTCCGGCCAATCTAAAGCAGCGGCTACCTTTTCCCAAGTTTCCTTGGCCGAAGGACAGTTCTTAATAAAGTGTTCCGTGGTCTCTTTGTTCAATTGTCCAGTCATACATGATTGTTTTTGACACAAAAGTCTAGGACACATTTGTTCTGCTTCTTTCAACCACGGTTGATTACCCTTTAAACAATATATTTGGTGATAAAATCTCCATCGAATGTCCCACAGACCAAAAGAGACCCTCCGGTCTGTGAAACACTCGACGGTTTGGGGCAATTCTTTTAAATAAGTGGACAACTTTTCCTTTTTGGCATTCTTTTCCATGTGCGGTTGGAAGAAAACCACCCTCACCATTTCCCAATACAAAAAACTTTTTAAGGTCTTGATACATCCCGCCTTGGTCTTAAACCACTCCGCCAGAACCTTGTTGCGTTGAATCTGCCCGTACACTTCCCTAAGGAAGTCGGGGCCGGCGTGTCTCATCGCGGCCGTCACCCGGAAAGGCACCGGTTCCTCCCTCCACCACTTCTCGGCCCAGCTCTCGTTCACCCAATGCTTGGCAAAAAGAGCCACCCACCCCTCTAGGTCTGCCTGCCGCTGAACCCCTTGACTGAGTTTCCCAAAGTTCTGGCTGAGGAAGACAGACAGGAACTTGAGCCTCAACGCAGGTAAGTCTAGCCCTCCTTGTTCCGTTTTCCTGTAGGCTACCGCCCGAGCCAGGGGAAAAGAGGCTGTTCCCCAGAGAAATTGAAAAACCAATTTTTCAGCCTCCTTTACAACTTTTTGGGGAGGTGGATACACGGTGGCTAAATTTAGGGCCAGTGGCATAAGATAAGTCTTTATGTACACCGCTTTTTGATAGACATTTAAGTTCCAAGATTTCCATTTCTTAAAAGAATCTCTTATTTTTTCCAACCAGAGATGCCAGTTCTTTTCCCATCCGAGACATTTAATGGAAAATAATAAACCTAAAATTTTATACTCCTCTAATTTTTCCAAGGTTTCACCTTGCATCTCCTGGTTCCCAACCACCCCTTCCACTGGAGACAAATGTAAGGTTTCCTCTTCTCTGGAAAAGGAAATCAAATGACTTTTCTGCAGATTTATCTGAGCCCCTGAAACTTGCTCATATATATTAAAAATGGTCATCACGGAAGCTAATTCTTTTTGGTCATTAATAAACAAAGAGATGTCATCGGCGTGGGCTGCGTATTTCACCTGCTTAGCCACAGTCTCTATGGGAAAAGGTATAACTCCTCCGCTAGGAAGGGTAACCCTCAAACCTGTAATATTTTCTTCTGCCTGGATTTGGGAAAGAACTGAATCTAGAATCAGGACATAGAGGAGGGGGCTCAGGGGACAGCCCTGCCTGACTCCCGAATTCAACCTAATCGAAACCCCCCTGTGTCCATTGATCTGAGGAACCACCTGGGCCTTCAAATAAAGAAGCTGGATATATCTAACAAAACCGTCAGGGAGACCCCTTCTCTTCAGCGCTTCCCACATAAACCGATGGTGAACTCTATCGAAAGCTTTGGCCTGATCTAAAAATAGTATCTTCCCTTCCCATTTTCCTTTTTGTGCTAAATGGAAAACCTCTCTAAACAAACACAAAGAGTCTACCATAAACCGCCCCGGAACGGCACTAGTTTGGGAAGCCAAAACAATTTTTGGTGCTATTTTTGCCAATCTGTTATTCAAAACCTTGGCCAAAATCCTATAGTCCACATTTGTTAAAACGATGGGTCGCCAATTTTTAGGCAAGGTCAAATCTCCTTGTTTGGGAAAGAAAATCAAAACGCCCTCATAAAAGGAGTCTGTCAAACTTTCCTTAGACAAAAGCTCGTTTATGACTCGGGTAAGAGGGGGGACCAGCCATTTTGCAAAAGTTTTGTAAAAAATCCACCCGAGTCCATCCGGGCCCGGAGCAGATTTACTTTTTCCCTGAACTATCACCTCCTGAACTTCCTTCTCTGACACAGGGGCCACCAAATTGTCCTTATCTGTTTGAGACAACCCTCGGTAGCTACCGTCTAATCTATTTTGAGGTACCCGATCCAAAAAACCCTTAATGCTCTCTTCACTAATTTTTTGTCCCGTATACAGATCCTTATAAAACTCCTCCATCACCTTCAGCATTTCTCTCGGGTCTCTCCTCACCCGATCCTGCTCTCCACGTCTCAACCCCCCCATAACCACGGAGGCTTGGGGAGTTTTGGCTCTAGCCCAGTCTTCAACGTCCACCACCGCCCCCTTGGTCCTAAATTCTTTATAATATTTCTTTTTAAGTTTCTGTTTTGTTTGAAATTCTTTAATTACCATTCTGGACCGTTCTAACAATTTCTGATTTACAGGGAGGCCTCGATTCACTTTATGGTGGCATTTCAAAAATTGATATACTGCCGTCTGGTAGTCCTGCAAATCCTTCCGATTAATAACATATTCATAATTTTGGCAAGTCTTCCTAATCACTTTTTTGGCTCGCTCCCACCAGACCGACAGTTCTCCGACATACAAGTCCTCCAAGGTCAGCAAATTGGCCAAAACTCCCGCAATTTCCTCCTTGCAGATATCGTTCCCGACGGTCTTTGGGCGAAGCCTCCAGAGAGGTTTGCCTCTGGGGTAGACTTCGCCCCAAGCAAATTGCATTTGGAGTATAACGTGATCGGACCACGGAGTGACCGTCAGTTGACAACTTAAGGTCTTTAATTCGGCGGGTGCTCTAATCCTGTCCAATCTGCTAGCTCTGTCTTTTTGATAACAAGTAAAATTGTCACCCTCCAGTGAACCATACTTATCTATAAATGCTTTTTTACAGGGAAGAGGGAAAAAACCCAACTGATTACTTACTTCTAAAGCCTTATCTTTTAAATTGCGTTCTGAAAAAAAGCTCTCTAAAAATCTCTCCTCTGGTGTTAAAAGGGGTAACTTTTTCCCGGTTTTCTCTTTATCCATATAATTAGAATAATCGGATACTTTGGTCCTATTATTAAAATCCCCTACGATCAATAAGTGTCTATAGGTAGCACAATAACCTTTCAAATGAGGCCAAAAAGCTTTGCGCTGGGATACCGCCACAGGGGCGTAAAGCCCACAAAGCCGGAAAAAAATCTTTTCTTCCTTCCCGTCACTCGAAATCTCCACCAAGGTAAAATCCACCACGACCAACCTGCCGGGCAAAGCTTCGAGGACAAAATCGACGTGCAGGTCCTGTCTAGCTTTAAATAAAACTGCCACGCCCGCCTGGTGCTCCTCCCCATAAGACCAAATGGATGGTCCTTTTGTCCACATTTTCTGTGCCTGAGAGCGTTGCTGTTCGTTCACCAAGTGGGTCTCTTGTAAAACCACCACATCGTGTGGCATGATGGCCAACAAAGGTAAAATCTCATTTCGCCTGTCGGCCATCCTCAGCCCTCTCACATTCCACGTGGTGATTCTTAAAAACCCCATTATTAATATTTTTGTATACCTATAACCTAAAAATTAAGACTGTCTGCATTACCCATTATACAACTAAATAAGAATTTTCTTTCCCAAACAAAAGCAAACATTGATCGTCTGTCCTCTACCTCCTCAACCGCCACCAAGAGTTCCTTATCGGTGGGCTCTTCAGTGGCCAACCCGCTCTCTCCCTCTCCTCCTCCCTCATCCGCTAAAACACGGTACCTATTATTCTCCGTGACCTCCTTCTCCCGCTGTCCCTCTCTCTCTCGCGGCCCCCTCTCTCGCCTCTCCACCCCTTTTTTTCGCACCACATGCCATCCGGCATCCTGCGTGGGTTCTACTACTCTCTTTTGCCCTTCTTCCCTCGTAGACAGCGGGTCGGTTTGATTCCCCCCGTCTCCCTGTTGTTCCATAGGCGGCAAATTTTCTCCCCTCTTTTTCAACGCTTCTCTCAAAACCCTCGTCTGCTCATTGGCTTGAGCTCTTTCTTTTCCTGTTTTGGCAACTTGTTGGGCCTTCTCAAAAACTTTAGCATCCTGTTGATTATAATACGCCTGAGGGCACCAAAAGTAAGTATGACCTAATTCTCCACAAAAATTACACTTGATACTGCTGTGACAGGCTGCCGTGGGGTGGCCTCTCGCTCCACAACGTGAGCACAAAGGAGTGGTGCACAGGCGCCTCTGGTGGTCGTAGGACCCGCACTGGAAACAGGCCTGAGGCTGACCGCTATATCTAGTGATCCCTCTATCGGCCCCCAGGAAAAAATATTTCGGAATCTTTCCGTGCCTGTACTCGGGGTCTTCGTTTTTAAAGGAGACCACGCATCTGTATTCTCCAGTCCAATAACCTTGTTCGTCTTCCTTTTTATCTGGCCCTGTTAATATAGTAGCGTATTTGGACACCCACCTAGCTACATCTTGAGCAGGGATAGTGGTGGTTCTAAAGCTGATGGTCAGTACCTTCGTGTCACCTCGAAAAAGAGGGAGCATCTCGTAGTCTGCCAGGAGCTCTGGACTCAAACGCTTTACCCTTTTACAGTTCATCCAAAACTCCCTATAGACCCTTTCAGATGCCAAGCAGACATCTATTTCCCTAGATCCCGGGAGTTGAATGACCGCCACAATATCTTCCCTCCTAGCATCCAAAGTATCTTTAAGGAGTCTCTTTGATATATAGGCCCTCGACCCTTTCTCGATGTCCGATCCTAAATATTTAAACCTTACCACAAACCGTGCCCTGGGGTTTCTTACATCCGAAGCTTCGTCGAAAAAACGGTCGAGGTACGCCTCTTCCTCTTCCGTCAATCCCGAGAAGCCGAAAGCTCCTTGCCCCTCACCGTTTCCATCCCGTCCCGCTATACTAGCGTACGTCCTTCCTTCTTTTCTTCTCTCTTGCGGTTTGTCTCCCGGCGCCCGAGAGGGCGGTCCGGACGACAAAGCCGAAGAGCCCCGCGGTGCCTCTCCGTGAGCGTCGTTTCCGTGCGTGCGAGCACCCTCCCTCCCCCTCGAGTCTATTTCTGGCGGAGGGTTTCGACTTACATTTCGTCCTGACACGTTTTCATCGGTTTGCGAGCGCAAACGAGGCCTTGCCGAAAGTTGTCCCGTTTCATCAGTGTCCATATTTTCAAGAAGCCTTTTTTTCTGTACCGTAGACTCCTTCTCTGTAAGCTTAGTCGTCGATGAGGGATTTGTCTGTTGTCCCTGAGAAGAAACAACACCCAAACCAGCAGTATCTTTCATCGGGATCTCTTTTCTCCCCCCACCCCCTATTCCCGAGTCCAAATTATCTCCACCCGCCGGGCCTAGTTCTAAATCAACTCTATCTGCCCAAGCCTGTTCCCCTCTAGGTTTCTTTACTCTACCAGTAGGGCTTTCTTCTAAGTCAGAGCCACTGACATCGCTCAGAGTCCCTCCTTTTCTTAAATTTTCCAACCTCTCCCCTCGTGCATCCCCCCGTACATCACCCCCCTCGCTCGTCGCCTCCCTTCTCCCTCTCGTCTTCCTCCGATCCTCACCGGTTGCTGGGGGCGGCACCGTGGCGCTCACCCCCAAGACAGGACTCGAGGCCGATCGTCCTTCGGAGCTCCGCTCGGTCCGGGTACTCTCCTCTTCCGGATCCGCTTTTTTCCAACCGAGCGTCGTCTCCTCGCCTCTCTCCGATCTGGTTCCTTTGGTCATTTCCTCCTTTGGGTCGAAACCCAACTGTTTAGCGATTTTTCTCCGCTGATGTAGATTCGTAATGACGACAGAGAGCCACTCCTTAAAGTCCTCTCTAGAAACCATTTTTCCTTTGTTATCCACTTGTGCCCAAACCTTGGGGTTCTGGTTTTCAGGGGCGTGTTCCCAGTTCCTATGGATTTCTTGGAAAGTCTTAATCAATTGGATCTCCATCAGCCAATCCGGTAAAACGATGACCGACGTCTTCGGTTTCCTTCCTAATAAAAGGCGTTGGACGATTTCCAAGGATAGGGTTCTGGCATAAGCCACTTGCTCTCGGGACTCGGTCACCCGCAATCCCGAAAGCACGGATTTCAAGAGAGGAACCGCTTTTTCCAAAATTCCCCACAGTTTGTCCCGGCTATACTTCTTCAGGCCGGGCAGTCGTTCTTCGGATGCCGGCAGGGCGACGTGAGCCACCGTATAGCCCCAAAGTTTCAGAGTACCATATCTGTCAAAGTCTTTGGGCAGAATGATATTTTCCACTTTATCCCACCGGGTGTAGAGACATTCGGCCCAGGCTGCCGAAATTTGTCTTTCTCGAGAGAGCATTTTCTGTTTCGAGACCTCCGAAATCTCGCTCTCCCGATCCGTCGCCTCCCTCTCCTCCACGCTTTGAAAGTCAGTGTCGTATCGGAAGACGAGGTATTCTTTAGTGACCCGGTCTTCCGCTCGCGGCCCCCGGTTTCTTCTCTTAGCGTTCCTCTTAGCCCTTTTCCTCTGTGTCGCTTCCTCTTCTTCGCCGCTGCTCTCCACAGCGCTATCGCTGGTTTCGGGCAAGGAAGAAATGCCAGAGAATTCCATGACGCTGTCTCTTCTTTGTTTAAAGGAGGGCCCTTCCAGCCTCTCCATTTCCTCACTTTCTGAGTCCTTGGTAAGATCGACCAAGGGTTCAGAGGGTCCAGAGGGTTCAGCCCCAATAGAACAAACCTCTTCCGTCCCTGTCATCTCTTCCAGCAATTGCTCTTCAGCTCCAAGAGACTGGGTTTGTCTTTTTTCAGGAGAAAGAAAAAGGGATTTTTCCTCTTGCAATGACTTCTGGGGTTTAAGAGGGGAACGATCCCTGCTCACGCTCAGACCCTCCTCTACCAATAAATTTTTGCTTTGGATGTTTTTCTTCTTGTCCCCTCTAAGCTTTGTTTTTTGTTTAAATTTTTGAGGTTTACTTTTCATAGCCCGTCGTTTTAATAAAAGTCTCCTTTGTTGGTAATCTTCCATGTCCTTTTTAACATCCTCATTCCACTGAGAGATGCTTAATAACATGTCTAATATGTCCTGTTTTTCCTCCTGAGATCTGTCTTCTACTGATTTTAATAAAAAAGTATTGCCTTTCTGATTGAGTTCTTCCAGGGTCCCTTTGATCTCCTCTACCCCCAAATCTAGTTTAGTATGTAATTCAGAAAGTAAAGGATCTCTCTTGCAAAGTTGGATGATTTCTTCTGTTTCAGAAGCACTGTCTGAATCCATCCCTTCCTCTAAAATGCCAAGAAATTGTCCTAATTTTTCTTTATTCAAAGTATATGCTTCAGAAAAAGTATTAAACTGAAAAGATTCTTGCAAAAAAGCTTCCAAGTTCTCTAAATCCAGGCTTCTTCTGCCCTTCTCCTCCTCCCCCTCCTCCTCCTCTTTGTCTATAATCATGGCTTCAGCAGTTAGTTTCACTTTTGCCTGCTGTGTTTGTTTGTTTGCCTCATGGCTCTCTGCTTCTTTCTCAAGCCCCATAATGTCTCCTTGAGGTGTTGCCATAAATTCTGTCCCTTTAGAATCTTTATGGGACCCCAAATCCACATTAGAATCTTTCCCCAGCAAGTTTGTGCTGTCTTTAGAGGCTTTTTTTCTCTCCCCCATGGCTGCCCCCCCTTTCTTTCTCAGGGCTGAGTCAGCCATTTTCTTCCCCCCTTCTTCTTCTCTCTGAGTTTCTTTTTGCAATAAATTTTCCTCAGGAGTTTGTAAAATCTCCTCTCCACTGCTCCAAACAGG
The DNA here is from genome assembly GCA_026167975.1 of Phrynosoma blainvillii. Taxonomy (NCBI): domain Eukaryota; kingdom Metazoa; phylum Chordata; class Lepidosauria; order Squamata; family Phrynosomatidae; genus Phrynosoma; species Phrynosoma blainvillii. The sequence continues at coordinate 30,048 of JANUYF010000004.1, read as the reverse complement.
CAAATTCCCAGTACTCACTGTCTCTTGAGGCTTGAGTTCCTCTGCCAGAGGTTTCTGTTTTTCTTGCTGCTGGGAAGCCATTGCTTGCTGCAAAGTCTCTACAAGCTGCCTTGGGGGCTGTGTTTGTTTTCCCCCAAACCCCTCAAAATGTTGGTTTTGAGGTTCCATTCTTGAATCCCCTGATGGCAAAAGGGTTCCACTGCCTACCCCACACGCTGGGGTTGCAGCATTTTCCCTGGGATCAAAGGAATCCACTCTTTTTCTCCCAGTTGCTGAGGAGCTGTGAAAAACACAACCTCCTCCTTCGAATGCTAGGGTTAGGTTTAGGGTTAGGTTTAGGGTTAGGTTTAGGGTTAGGTTTAGGGTTAGGTTTAGGGTTAGGTTTAGGGTTAGGTTTAGGTTTAGGGTTAGGTTTAGGGTTAGGTTAGGTATAAATATTTTTTTTTTTTTTTTTTAGGTATAAATATTTTATTTAAAAAAGTACATCCTACTAACAAATTTGCTACTTCAACTAGTACAGAAACATTATATATTACAGAATTTCAAAATTTCAATTTCAAATTTCAATTTCAAATTTTCAAATTTCAACTTCAAAATTACAGAATTTCAAAATGTCAAAATTGCAACATATACATTATAAATTATGAATTATAAAATGTTATACATCAAAACTACCCATTTAAGGTTCAAAATATAAATCTATATATCTATATAAATACTTCAAAACAAATTTATATCCGCAGAATCAAAATTATATGTCAAAAACTGTATATGAATATATATTACATAAATCTATGTATATGTATGTAATCTACCTCAGGTTATGCCAGGTGTGGCCTCCGCCAACCATGGCCAAAACTTCCTCCACTTACTAGAAGACATCCTGCCTCTTTCTAATACATTTAAAATCTTCACTTTGTTTACTACAAAACGAACAGCAATATTAACATCTGGTGGTATTTGTGTAACTAACTCTCTCTTTCTCTGGAAAACCAAAGCCAACAGAACATACAAATTTACTAATCTAACAGTTGACCAAGGAACTTCCCAAAAGGAGTCTCTAATCTCCCCTTCATCTCCTCTCTTCCTTTTTCTTCCCAGGCCTCGACGTCGACGTGGTCCTCTGACTCTCGTCTCCGGCTCCAGTCCAGACGCCACCGCTTCCCAAGGCTGCCGTGCCAAGTCCGGCCAATCTAAAGCCGCGGCTACCTTTTCCCAAGTTTCCTTGGCCGAAGGACAGTTCTTAATAAAGTGTTCCGTGGTCTCTTTGTTCAATTGTCCAGTCATACATGATTGTTTTTGACACAAAAGTCTAGGACACATTTGTTCTGCTTCTTTCAACCACGGTTGATTACCCTTTAAACAATATATTTGGTGATAAAATCTCCATCGAATGTCCCACAGACCAAAAGGAACCCTCCGGTCTGTGAAACACTCGACGGTTTGGGGCAATTCTTTTAAATAAGTGGACAACTGTTCCTTTTTAACATTCTTTTCCATGTGCGGTTGGAAGAAAACCACCCTCACCATTTCCCAATACAAAAAACTTTTTAAGGTCTTGATACATCCCGCCTTGGTCTTAAACCACTCCGCCAGAACCTTATTGCCTTGAATCTGCCCATACACTTCCCTAAGGAAGTCGGGGCCGGCGTGTCTCATAGCGGCCGTCACCCGGAAAGGCACCGGTTCCTCCCTCCACCACTTCTCGGCCCAGCTCTCGTTCATCCAATGCTTGGCAAAAAGAGCCACCCACCCCTCTAGGTCTGCCTGCCGCTGAACCCCTTGACTGAGTTTCCCAAAGTTCTGGCTGAGGAAGACAGACAGGAACTTGAGCCTCAACGCAGGTAAGTCTAGCCCTCCTTGTTCAGTTTTCCTGTAGGCTACCGCCCGAGCTAGGGGAAAAGAGGCCGTTCCCCAGAGAAATTGAAAAACCAATTTTTCAGCCTCCTTTACAACTTTTTGGGGAGGTGGATACACGGCGGCTAAATTTAGGGCCAGTGGCATAAGATAAGTCTTTATGTACACCGCTTTTTGATAGACATTTAAGTTCCAAGATTTCCATTTCTTAAAAGAATCTCTTATTTTTTCCAACCAGAGATGCCAGTTCTTTTCCCATCCGAGACATTTAATGGAAAATAATAAACCTAAAATTTTATACTCCTCTAATTTTTCCAAGGTTTCACCTTGCATCTCCTGGTTCCTAACCACCCCTTCCACTGGAGACAAATGTAAGGTTTCGTCTTCTCTGGAAAAGGAAATCAAATGACTTTTCTGCAAATTTATCTGAGCCCCTGAAACTTGCTCATATTTATTAAAAATGGTCATCACAGAAGCTAATTCTTTTTGGTCATTAATAAACAAAGAGATGTCATCGGCGTGGGCTGCATATTTCACCTGCTTAGCCACAGTCTCTATGGAAAAAGGTATAACTCCACCTCTAGGAAGGGTAACCCTCAAACCTGTAATATTTTCTTCCGCCTGGATTTGGGAAAGAACTGAATCTAGAATCAGGACATAGAGGAGGGGGCTCAGGGGACAGCCCTGCCTGACTCCCGAATTCAACCTAATCGAAACCCCCCTGTGTCCATTGATCTGAGGAACCACCTGGACCTTCAAATAAAGAAGCTGGATATATCTAACAAAACCGTCAGGGAGACCCCTTCTCTTCAGCGCTTCCCACATAAACCGATGGTGAACTCGATCAAAAGCTTTGGCCTGATCTAAAAACAGTATCTTCCCTTCCCATTTTCCTTTTTGTGCTAAATGGAAAACCTCTCTAAACAAACACAAAGAGTCTACCATAAACCGCCCCGGAACGGCACTAGTTTGGGAAGCCAAAACAATTTTTGGTGCTATTTTTGCCAATCTGTTATTCAAAACCTTGGCCAAAATCCTATAGTCCACATTTGTTAAAACGATGGGTCGCCAATTTTTAGGCAAGGTCAAATCTCCTTGTTTGGGAAAGAAAATCAAAACGCCCTCATAAAAGGAGTCTGTCAAACTTTCCTTAGACAAAAGCTCGTTTATGACTCGGGTAAGAGGGGGGACCAGCCATTTTGCAAAAGTTTTATAAAAAATCCACCCGAGTCCATCCGGGCCCGGAGCAGATTTACTTTTTCCCTGAACTATCACCTCCTGAACTTCCTTCTCTGACACAGGGGCCACCAAATTGTCCTTATCTGTTTGAGACAACCCTCGGTAGCTACCGTCTAATCTATTTTGAGGTACCCGATCCAAAAAACCCTTAATGCTCTCTTCACTTATTTTATGTCCCGTATACAGATCCTTATAAAAGTCCTCCATCACCTTCAGCATTTCTCTCGGGTCTCTCCTCACCCGATCCTGCTCTCCACGTCTCAACCCCCCCATAACCACGGAGGCTTGGGGAGTTTTGGCTCTAGCCCAGTCTTCAACGTCCACCACCGCCCCCTTGGTCCTAAATTCTTTATAATATTTCTTTTTAAGTTTCTGTTTTGTTTGAAATTCTTTAATTACCATTCTGGACCGTTCTAACAATTTCTGATTTACAGGGAGGCCTCGATTCACTTTATGGTGGCATTTCAAAAATTGATATACCGCCGTCTGGTAGTCCTGCAAATCCTTCCGATTAATAACACATTCATAATTTTGGCAAGTCTTCCTAATTACTTTTTTGGCTCGCTCCCACCAGACCGACAGTTCTCCAACATACAAGTCCTCCAAGGTCAGCAAATTGGCCAAAACTCCCGCAATTTCCTCCTTGCAGATATCGTTCCCGACGGTCTTTGGGCGAAGCCTCCAGAGAGGTTTGCCTCTGGGGTAGACTTCGCCCCAAGCAAATTGCATTTGGAGTATAACGTGATCGGACCACGGAGTGACCGTCAGTTGACAACTTAAGGTCTTTAATTCGGCGGGTGCTCTAATCCTGTCCAATCTGCTAGCTCTGTCTTTTTGATAACAAGTAAAATTGTCACCCTCCAGTGAACCATACTTATCTATAAATGCTTTTTTACAGGGAAGAGGGAAAAAACCCAACTGATTACTTACTTCTAAAGCCTTATCTTTTAAATTGCGTTCTGAAAAAAAGCTCTCTAAAAATCTCTCCTCTGGTGTTAAAAGGGGTAACTTTTTCCCGGTTTTCTCTTTATCCATATAATTAGAATAATCGGATACTTTGGTCCTATTATTAAAATCCCCTACGATCAATAAGTGTCTATAGGTAGCACAATAACCTTTCAAGTGAGGCCAAAAAGCTTTGCGCTGGGATACCGCCACAGGGGCGTAAAGCCCACAAAGCCGAAAAAAAATCTTTTCTTCCTTCCCGTCACTCGAAATCTCCACCAAGGTAAAATCCACCACGACCAACCTGCCGGGCAAAGCTTCGAGGACAAAATCGACGTGCAGGTCCTGTCTAGCTTTAAATAAAACCGCCACGCCCGCCTGGTGCTCCTCCCCATAAGACCAAATGGACGGTCCTTTTGTCCACATTTTCTGTGCCTGAGAGCGTTGCTGTTCGTTCACCAAGTGGGTCTCTTGTAAAACCACCACATCGTGTGGCATGATGGCCAACAAAGGTAAAATCTCATTTCGCCTGTCGGCCATCCTCAGCCCTCTCACATTCCACGTGGTGATTCTTAAAAACCCCATTATTAATATTTTTGTATACCTATAACCTAAAAATTAAGACTGTCTACATTACCCATTAAACAACTAAATAAGAATTTTCTTTCCCAAACAAAAGCAAACATTGGTTAATTTAGATTAATTTAGATTAATTTAAAATTTAAAATCTGAAATTAAAATTAAAGACTCCCAAATTCTCCTAGTCCATGACCTCCAACTTCTCGCTCTGTCCGGTTTCTTTGACACTCCGGTGCTCCAAATCCGTCAAACTCTTCTCTACCTCCTCCGGAAAAACCGGAGGCGTAGCCTCACTAATTTGGGGTGAAAGCGGAAGGGGTGTAGAGACAGGGGATGGTAGGGAAGACACTACGGAGGGGGTCACGAGGGAGGGGGAAACAGAAACAAGAGGAAAAGGTAAAACGACTTGGTCAGGGGGAAGGGATGGAAGGGGACAGGAAAGAGAATCAGTTTTCTCAGGTGCTGCACTTTGTCCTTCCTCCACCGCTACCTCCGTTAACATCGGTTCAACAGAGTCTTCAGGACCCTTGGTCTGTCCTTCCATCATCTGTTGTTCTCCTCCCGCCCCCTTCTCTCCTTCTCCCTTTTTCCTCTGCTCCTTCTGTCTTTTCCTCCTTGGGCTCTTTGGAGTCCTTTGTCCTTTCGCTTCCTCTGTGTGCCGGGATCGTCTGTCCTCTACCTCCTCAACCGCCACCAAGAGTTCCTTATCGGTGGGCTCTTCAGTGGCCAACCCGCTCTCTCCCTCTCCTCCTCCCTCATCCGCTAAAACACGGTACCTATTATTCTCTGTGACCTCCTTCTCCCGCTGTCCCTCTCTCTCTCGCGGCCCCCTCTCTCGCCTCTCCACCCCTTTTTTTCGCACCACATGCCATCCGGCATCCTGCGTGGGTTCTACTACTCTCTTTTGCCCTTCTTCCCTCGTAGACAGCGGGTCGGTTTGATTCCCCCCGTCTCCCTGTTGTTCCATAGGCGGCAAATTTTCTCCCCTCTTTTTCAAGGCTTCTCTCAAAACCCTCGTCTGCTCATTGGCTTGAGCTCTTTCTTTTCCTGTTTTGGCAACTTGTTGGGCCTTCTCAAAAACTTTAGCATCCTGTTGATTATAATACGCCTGAGGGCACCAAAAGTAAGTATGACCTAATTCTCCACAAAAATTACACTTGATACTGCTGTGACAGGCTGCCGTCGGGTGGCCTCTCGCTCCACAACGTGAGCACAAAGGAGTGGTGCACAGGCGCCTCTGGTGGTCGTAGGACCCGCACTGGAAACAGGCCTGAGGCTGACCGCTATATCTAGTGATCCCTCTATCGGCCCCCAGGAAAAAATATTTCGGAATCTTTCCGTGCCTGTACTCGGGGTCTTCGTTTTTAAAGGAGACCACACATCTGTATTCTCCAGTCCAATAACCTTGTTCGTCTTCCTTTTTATCTGGCCCTGTTAATATAGTAGCGTATTTGGACACCCACCTAGCTACATCTTGAGCAGGGATAGTGGTGGTTCTAAAGCTGATGGTCAGTACCTTCGTGTCACCTCGAAAGAGAGGGAGCATCTCGTAGTCTGCCAGGAGCTCTGGACTCAAACGCTTTACCCTTTTGCAGTTCATCCAAAACTCCCTATAGACCCTTTCAGATGCCAAGCAGACATCTATTTCCCTAGATCCCGGGAGTTGAATGACCGCCACAATATCTTCCCTCCTAGCATCCAAAGTATCTTTAAGGAGTCTCTTTGATATATAGGCCCTCGACCCTTTCTCGATGTCCGATCCTAAATATTTAAACCTTACCACAAACCGTGCCCTGGGGTTTCTTACATCCGAAGCTTCGTCGAAAAAACGGTCGAGGTACGCCTCTTCCTCTTCCGTCAATCCCGAGAAGCCGAAAGCTCCTTGCCCCTCACCGTTTCCGTCCCGTCCCGCTATACTAGCGTACGTCCTTCCTTCTTTTCTTCTCTCTTGCGGTTTGTCTCCCGGCGCCCGAGAGGGCGGTCCGGAGGACAAAGCCGAAGAGCCCCGCGGTGCCTCTCCGTGAGCGTCGTTTCCGTGCGTGCGAGTACCCTCCCTCCCCCTCGAGTCTATTTCTGGCGGAGGGTTTCGACTTACATTTCGTCCTGACGCGTTTTCGTCGGTTTGCGAGTGCAAACGAGGCCTTGCCGAAAGTTGTCCCGTTTCATCGGTGTCCATATTTTCAAGAAGCCTTTTTTTCTGTACCGTAGACTCCTTCTCTGTAAGCTTAGTCGTCGATGAGGGATTTGTCTGTTGTCCCTGAGAAGAAACAACACCCAAACCAGCAGTATCTTTCATCGGGATCTCTTTTCTCCCCCCACCCCCTATTCCCGAGTCCAAATTATCTCCACCCGCCGGGCCTAGTTCTAAATCGACTCTATCTGCCCAAGCCTGTTCCCCTCTAGGTTTCTTTACTCTACCAGTAGGGCTTTCTTCTAAGTCAGAGCCACTGACATCGCTCAGAGTCCCTCCTTTTCTTAAATTTTCCAACCTCTCCCCTCGTGCATCCCCCCGTACATCACCCCCCTCGCTCGTCGCCTCCCTTCTCCCTCTCGTCTTCCTCCGATCCTCACCGGTTGCTGGGGGCGGCACCGTGGCGCTCACCCCCAAGACAGGACTCGAGGCCGATCGTCCTTCGGAGCTCCGCTCAGTCCGGGCACTCTCCTCTTCCGGATCCGCTTTTTTCCAACCGAGCGTCGTCTCCTCGCCTCTCTCCGATCTGGTTCCTTTGGCCATTTCCTCCTTTGGGTCGAAACCCAACTGTTTAGCGATTTTTCTCCGCTGATGTAGATTCGTAATGACGACGGAGAGCCACTCCTTAAAGTCCTCTCTAGATACCATTTTTCCTTTGTTATCCACTTGTGCCCAAACCTTGGGGTTCTGGTTTTCAGGGGCGTGTTCCCAGTTCCTATGGATTTCTTGGAAAGTCTTAATCAATTGGATCTCCATCAGCCAATCCGGTAAAACGATGACCGACGTCTTCGGTTTCCTTCCTAATAAAAGGCGTTGGACGATTTCCAAGGATAGGGTTCTGGCATAAGCCACTTGCTCTCGGGACTCGGTCACCCGCAATCCCGAAAGCACGGATTTCAAGAGAGGAACCGCTTTTTCCAAAATTCCCCACAGTTTGTCCCGGCTATACTTCTTCAGGCCGGGCAGTCGTTCTTCGGATGCCGGCAGGGCGACGTGAGCCACCGTATAGCCCCAAAGTTTCAGAGTATCATACCTGTCAAAGTCTTTGGGCAGAATGATATTTTCCACTTTATCCCACCGGGTGTAGAGACATTCGGCCCAGGCTGCCGAAATTTGTCTTTCTCGAGAGAGCATTTTCTGTTTCGAGACCTCCGAAATCTCGCTCTCCCGATCCGTCGCCTCCCTCTCCTCCACGCTTTGAAAGTCCGTGTCGTATCGGAAGACGAGGTATTCTTTAGTGACCCGGTCTTCCGCTCGCGGCCCCCGGTTTCTTCTCTTGGCGTTCCTCTTAGCCCTTTTCCTCTGTGTCGCTTCCTCTTCTTCGCCGCTGCTCTCCACAGCGCTATCGCTGGTTTCGGGCGAGGAAGAAATGCCAGAGAATTCCATGACGCTGTCTCTTCTTTGTTTAAAGGAGGGCCCTTCCAGCCTCTCCATTTCCTCACTTTCTGAGTCCTTGGTAAGATCGACCAAGGGTTCAGAGGGTCCAGAGGGTTCAGCCCCAATAGAACAAACCTCTTCCGTCCCTGTCATCTCTTCCAGCAATTGCTCTTCAGCTCCAAGAGACTGGGTTTGTCTTTTTTCAGGAGAAAGAAAAAGGGATTTTTCCTCTTGCAATGACTTCTGGGGTTTAAGAGGGGAACGGTCCCTGCTCACGCTCAGACCCTCCTCTACCAATAAATTTTTGCTTTGGATGTTTTTCTTCTTGTCCCCTCTAAGCTTTGTTTTTTGTTTAAATTTTTGAGGTTTACTTTTCATAGCCCGTCGTTTTAATAAAAGTCTCCTTTGTTGGTAATCTTCCATGTCCTTTTTAACATCCTCATTCCACTGAGAGATGCTTAATAACATGTCTAATATGTCCTGTTTTTCCTCCTGAGATCTGTCTTCTACTGATTTTAATAAAAAAGTATTGCCTTTCTGATTGAGTTCTTCCAGGGTCCCTTTGATCTCCTCTACCCCCAAATCTAGTTTAGTATGTAATTCAGAAAGTAAAGGATCTCTCTTGCAAAGTTGGATGATTTCTTCTGTTTCAGAAGCACTGTCTGAATCCATCCCTTCCTCTAAAATGCCAAGAAATTGTCCTAATTTTTCTTTATTCAAAGTATATGCTTCAGAAAAAGTATTAAACTGAAAAGATTCTTGCAAAAAAGCTTCCAAGTTCTCTAAATCCAGGCTTCTTCTGCCCTTCTCCTCCTCCCCCTCCTCCTCTTCTTTCTCCTCTTTGTCTATAATCATGGCTTCAGCAGTTAGTTTCACTTTTGCCTGCTGTGTTTGTTTGTTTGCCTCATGGCTCTCTGCTTCTTTCTCAAGCCCCATAATGTCTCCTTGAGGTGTTGCCATAAATTCTGTCCCTTTGGAATCTTTATGGGACCCCAAATCCACATTAGAATCTTTCCCCAGCAAGTTTGTGCTGTCTTTAGAGGCTTTTTTTCTCTCCCCCATGGCTGCCCCCCCTTTCTTTCTCAGGGCTGAGTCAGCCATTTTCTTCCCCCCTTCTTCTTCTCTCTGAGTTTCTTTTTGCAATAAATTTTCCTCAGGAGTTTGTAAAATCTCCTCTCCACTGCTCCAAACAGGCAAATTCCCAGTACTCACTGTCTCTTGAGGCTTGAGTTCCTCTGCCAGAGGTTTCTGTTTTCCTTGCTGCTGGGAAGCCATTGCTTGCTGCAAAGTCTCTACAGGCTGCCTTGGGGGCTGTGTTTGTTTTCCCCCAAACCCCTCAAAATGTTGGTTTTGAGGTTCCATTCTTGAATCCCCTGATGGCAAAAGGGTTCCACTGCCTACCCCACTCGCTGGGGTTGCAGCATTTTCCCTGGGATCAAAGGAATCCACTCTTTTTCTCCCAGTTGCTGAGGAGCTGTGAAAAACACAACCTCCTCCTTCGAATGCTAGGGTTAGGGTTAGGGTTAGGGTTAGGGTTAGGGTTAGGGTTAGGGTTAGGGTTAGGGTTAGGGTTAGGGTTAGGTATAAATATTTTTTTTTTTTTTTTTAGGTATAAATATTTTATTTAAAAAAGTACATCCTACTAACAAATTTGCTACTTCAACTAGTACAGAAACATTATATATTACAGAATTTCAAAATTTCAATTTCAAATTTAAATTTCAAAATTTCAAATTTCAACTTCAAAATTACAGAATTTCAAAATGTCAAAATTACAACATATACATTATAAATTATGAATTATAAATTATGAATTATAAAATGTTATACATCAAAACTACCCATTTAAGGTTCAAAATATAAATCTATATATCTATATAAATACTTCAAAACAAATTTATATCCACAGAATCAAAATTATATGTCAAAAACTGTATATGAATATATATTACATAAATCTATGTATATGTATGTAATCTATCTCAGGTTATGCCAGGTGTGGCCTCCGCCAACCATGGCCAAAACTTCCTCCACTTACTAGAAGACATCCTGCCTCTTTCTAATACATTTAAAATCTTCACTTTGTTCACTACAAAACGAACAGCAATATTAACATCTGGTGGTATTTGTGTAACTAACTCTCTCTTTCTCTGGAAAACCAGAGCCAACAGAACATACAAATTTACTAATCTAACAGTTGACCAAGGAACTTCCCAAAAGGAGTCTCTAATCTGCCCTTCATCTCCTCTCTTCCTTTTTCTTCCCAGGCCTCGACGTCGACGTGGTCCTCTGACTCTCGTCTCCGGCTCCAGTCCAGACGCCACCGCTTCCCAAGGCTGCCGTGCCAAGTCCGGCCAATCTAAAGCAGCGGCTACCTTTTCCCAAGTTTCCTTGGCCGAAGGACAGTTCTTAATAAAGTGTTCTGTGGTCTCTTTGTTCAATTGTCCAGTCATACATGATTGTTTTTGACACAAAAGTCTAGGACACATTTGTTCTGCTTCTTTCAACCACGGTTGATTACCCTTTAAACAATATATTTGGTGATAAAATCTCCATCGAATGTCCCACAGACCAAAAGGGACCCTCCGGTCTGTGAAACACTCGACGGTTTGGGGCAATTCTTTTAAATAAGTTGACAACTGTTCCTTTTTAACATTCTTTTCCATGTGCGGTTGGAAGAAAACCACCCTCACCATTTCCCAATACAAAAAACTTTTTAAGGTCTTGATACATCCCGCCTTGGTCTTAAACCACTCCGCCAGAACCTTATTGCCTTGAATCTGCCCGTACACTTCCCTAAGGAAGTCGGGGCCGGCGTGTCTCATAGCGGCCGTCACCCGGAAAGGCACCGGTTCCTCCCTCCACCACTTCTCGGCCCAGCTCTCATTCACCCAATGCTTGGCAAAAAGAGCCACCCACCCCTCTAGGTCTGCCTGCCGCTGAACCCCTTGACTGAGTTTCCCAAAATTCTGGCTGAGGAAGACAGACAGGAACTTGAGCCTCAACGCAGGTAAGTCTAGCCCTCCTTGTTCAGTTTTCCTGTAGGCTACCGCCCGAGCTAGGGGAAAAGAGGCCGTTCCCCAGAGAAATTGAAAAACCAATTTTTCAGCCTCCTTTACAACTTTTTGGGGAGGTGGATACACGGCGGCTAAATTTAGGGCCAGTGGCATAAGATAAGTCTTTATGTACACCGCTTTTTGATAGACATTTAAGTTCCAAGATTTCCATTTCTTAAAAGAATCTCTTATTTTTTCCAACCAGAGATGCCAGTTCTTTTCCCATCCAAGACATTTAATGGAAAATAATAAACCTAAAATTTTATACTCCTCTAATTTTTCCAAGGTTTCACCTTGCATCTCCTGGTTCCTAACCACCCCTTCCACTGGAGACAAATGTAAGGTTTCCTCTTCTCTGGAAAAGGAAATCAAATGACTTTTCTGCAGATTTATCTGAGCCCCTGAAACTTGCTCATATTTATTAAAAATGGTCATCACAGAAGCTAATTCTTTTTGGTCATTAATAAACAAAGAGATGTCATCGGCGTGGGCTGCATATTTCACCTGCTTAGCCACAGTCTCTTTGGAAAAAGGTATAACTCCTCCTCTAGGAAGGGTAACCCTGAAACCTGTAATATTTTCTTCCGACTGGATTTGGGAAAGAACTGAATCTAGAATCAGGACATAAAGGAGGGGGCTCAGGGGACAGCCCTGCCTGACTCCCGAATTCAACCTAATCGAAACCCCCCTGTGTCCATTGATCTGAGGAACCACCTGGGCCTTCAAATAAAGAAGCTGGATATATCTAACAAAACGGTCAGGGAGACCCCTTCTCTTCAGCGCTTCCCACATAAACCGATGGTGAACTCGATCAAAAGCTTTGGCCTGATCTAAAAACAGTATCTTCCCTTCCCATTTTCCTTTTTGTGCTAAATGGAAAACCTCTCTAAACAAACACAAAGAGTCTACCATAAACCGCCCCGGAACGCCACTAGTTTGGGAAGCCAAAACAATTTTTGGTGCTATTTTTGCCAATCTGTTATTCAAAACCTTGGCCAAAATCCTATAGTCCACATTTGTTAAAACGATGGGTCGCCAATTTTTAGGCAAGGTCAAATCTCCTTGTTTGGGAAAGAAAATCAAAACGCCCTCATAAAAGGAGTCTGTCAAACTTTCCTTAGACAAAAGCTCGTTTATGACTCGGGTAAGAGGGGGGACCAGCCATTTTGAAAAAGTTTTATAAAAAATCCACCCGAGTCCATCCGGGCCCGGAGCAGATTTACTTTTTCCCTGAACTATCACCTCCTGAACTTCCTTCTCTGACACCGGGGCCACCAAATTGTCCTTATCTGTTTGAGACAACCCTCGGTAGCTACCGTCTAATCTATTTTGAGGTACCCGATCCAAAAAACCCTTAATGCTCTCTTCACTTATTTTTTGTCCCGTATACAGATCCTTATAAAACTCCTCCATCACCTTCAGCATTTCTCTCGGGTCTCTCCTCACCCGGTCCTGCTCTCCACGTCTCAACCCCCCCATAACCACGGAGGCTTGGGGAGTTTTGGCTCTAGCCCAGTCTTCAACGTCCACCACCGCCCCCTTGGTCCTAAATTCTTTATAATATTTCTTTTTAAGTTTCTGTTTTGTTTGAAATTCTTTAATTACTATTCTGGACCGTTCTAACAATTTCTGATTTACAGGGAGGCCTCGATTCACTTTATGGTGGCATTTCAAAAATTGATATACCGCCGTCTGGTAGTCCTGCAAATCCTTCCGATTAATAACATATTCATAATTTTGGCAAGTCTTCCTAATCACTTTTTTGGCTCGCTCCCACCAGACCGACAGTTCTCCAACATACAAGTCCTCCAAGGTCAGCAAATTGGCCAAAACTCCCGCAATTTCCTCCTTGCAGATATCGTTCCCGACGGTCTTTGGGCGAAGTCTCCAGAGAGGTTTGCCTCTGGGGTAGACTTCGCCCCAAGCAAATTGCATTTGGAGTATAACGTGATCGGACCACGGAGTGACCGTCAGTTGACAACTTAAGGTCTTTAATTCAGCGGGTGCTCTAATCCTGTCCAATCTGCTAGCTCTGTCTTTTTGATAACAAGTAAAATTGTCACCCTCCAGTGAACCATACTTATCTATAAATGCTTTTTTACAGGGAAGAGGGAAAAAACCCAACTGATTACTTACTTCTAAAGCCTTATCTCTTAAATTGCGTTCTGAAAAAAAGCTCTCTAAAAATCTCTCCTCTGGTGTTAAAAGGGGTAACTTTTTCCCAGTTTTCTCTTTATCCATATAATTAGAATAATCGGATACTTTGGTCCTATTATTAAAATCTCCTACAATCAATAAGTGTCTATAGGTAGCACAATAACCTTTCAAATGAGGCCAAAAGGCTTTGCGCTGAGATACCGCCACAGGGGCGTAAAGCCCACAAAGCCGGAAAAAAATCTTTTCTTCCTTCCCGTCACTCGAAATCTCCATCAAGGTAAAATCCACCACGACCAACCTGCCGGGCAAAGCTTCGAGGACAAAATCGACGTGCAGGTCCTGTCTAGCTTTAAATAAAACCGCCACGCCCGCCTGGTGCTCCTCCCCATAAGACCAAATGGACGGTCCTTTTGTCCACATTTTCTGTGCCTGAGAGCGTTGCTGTTCGTTCACCAAGTGGGTCTCTTGTAAAACCACCACATCGTGTGGCATGATGGCCAACAAAGGTAAAATCTCATTTCGCCTGTCGGCCATCCTCAGCCCTCTCACATTCCACGTGGTGATTCTTAAAAACCCCATTATTAATATTCTTATATACCTATAACCTAAAAATTAAAACTGTCTACATTACCCATTAAACAACTAAATAAAAATTTTCTTTCCCAAACAAAAGCAAACATTGGTTAATTTAGATTAATTTAGATTAATTTGGATTAATTTAAAATTTAAAATCTGAAATTAAAATTAAAGACTCCCAAATTCTCCTAGTCCATGACCTCCAACTTCTCGCTCCGTCCGGTTTCTTTGACCCTCCGGTGCTCCAAATCCGTCAAACTCTTCTCTACCTCCTCCGGAAAAACCGGAGGCGTAGCCTCACTAATTTGGGGTGAAAGCGGAAGGGGTGTAGAGACAGGGGATGGTAGGGAAGACACTACGGAGGGGGTCACGAGGGAGGGGGAAACGGAAACAAGAGGAAAAGGTAAAACGACTTGGTCAGGGGGAAGGGATGGAAGGGGACAGGAAAGAGAATCAGTTTTCTCAGGTGCTGCACTTTGTCCTTCCTCCACCGCTACCTCCGTTAACATCGGTTCAACAGAGTCTTCAGGACCCTTGGCCTGTCCTTCCATCATCTGTTGTTCTCCTCCCGCCCCCTTCTCTCCTTCTCCCTTTTTCCTCTGCTCCTTCTGTCTTTTCCTCCTTGGGCTCTTTGGAGTCCTTTGTCCTTTCGCTTCCTCTGTGTGCCGGGATCGTCTGTCCTCTACCTCCTCAACCGCCACCAAGAGTTCCTTATCGGTGGGCTCTTCGGTGGCCAACCTGCTCTCTCCCTCTCCTCCTCCCTCATCCGCTAAAACACGGTACCTATTATTCTCCGTGACCTCCTTCTCCCGCTGTCCCTCTCTCTCTCGCGGCCCCCTCTCTCGCCTCTCCACCCCTTTTTTTCGCACCACATGCCATCCGGCATCCTGCGTGGGTTCTACTACTCTCTTTTGCCCTTCTTCCCTCGTAGACAGCGGGTCGGTTTGATTCCCCCCGTCTCCCTGTTGTTCCATAGGCGGCAAATTTTCTCCCCTCTTTTTCAAGGCTTCTCTCAAAACCCTCGTCTGCTCATTGGCTTGAGCTCTTTCTTTTCCTGTTTTGGCAACTTGTTGGGCCTTTTCAAAAACTTTAGCATCCTGTTGATTATAATACGCCTGAGGGCACCAAAAGTAAGTATGACCTAATTCCCCACAAAAATTACACTTGATACTGCTGTGACAGGCTGCCGTCGGGTGGCCTCTCGCTCCACAACGTGAGCACAAAGGAGTGGTGCACAGGCGCCTCTGGTGGTCGTAGGACCCGCACTGGAAACAGGCCTGAGGCTGACCGCTATATCTAGTGATCCCTCTATCGGCCCCCAGGAAAAAATATTTCGGAATCTTTCCGTGCCTGTACTCGGGGTCTTCGTTTTTAAAGGAGACCACACACCTGTATTCTCCAGTCCAATAACCTTGTTCGTCTTCCTTTTTATCTGGCCCTGTTAATATAGTAGCGTATTTGGACACCCACCTAGCTACATCTTGAGCAGGGATAGTGGTGGTTCTAAAGCTGATGGTCAGTACCTTCGTGTCACCTCGAAAGAGAGGGAGCATCTCATAGTCTGCCAGGAGCTCTGGACTCAAACGCTTTACCCTTTTGCAGTTCATCCAAAACTCCCTATAGACCCTTTCAGATGCCAAGCAGACATCTATTTCCCTAGATCCCGGGAGTTGAATGACCGCCACAATATCTTCCCTCCTAGCATCCAAAGTATCTTTAAGGAGCCTCTTTGATATATAGGCCCTCGACCCTTTCTCGATGTCCGATCCTAAATATTTAAACCTTACCACAAACCGTGCCCTGGGGTTTCTTACATCCGAAGCTTCGTCGAAAAAACGGTCGAGGTACGCCTCTTCCTCTTCCATCAATCCCGAGAAGCCGAAAGCTCCTTGCCCCTCACCGTTTCCATCCCGTCCCGCTATACTAGCGTACGTCCTTCCTTCTTTTCTTCTCTCTTGCGGTTTGTCTCCCGGCGCCCGAGAGGACGGTCCGGACGACAAAGCCGAAGAGCCCCGCGGTGCCTCTCCGTGAGCGTCGTTTCCGTGCGTGCGAGCACCCTCCCTCCCCCTCGAGTCTATTTCTGGCGGAGGGTTTCGACTTACATTTCGTCCTGACGCGTTTTCGTCGGTTTGCGAGCGCAAACGAGGCCTTGCCGAAAGTTGTCCCGTTTCATCAGTGTCCATATTTTCAAGAAGCCTTTTTTTCTGTACCGTAGACTCCTTCTCTGTAAGCTTAGTCGTCGATGAGGGATTTGTCTGTTGTCCCTGAGAAGAAACAACACCCAAACCAGCAGTATCTTTCATCGGGATCTCTTTTCTCCCCCCACCCCCTATTCCCGAGTCCAAATTATCTCCACCCGCCGGGCCTAGTTCTAAATCGACTCTATCTGCCCAAGCCTGTTCCCCTCTAGGTTTCTTTACTCTACCAGTAGGGCTTTCTTCTAAGTCAGAGCCACTGACATCGCTCAGAGTCCCTCCTTTTCTTAAATTTTCCAACCTCTCCCCTCGTGCATCCCCCCGTACATCACCCCCCTCGCTCGTCGCCTCCCTTCTCCCTCTCGTCTTCCTCCGATCCTCACCGGTTGCTGGGGGCGGCACCGTGGCGCTCACCCCCAAGACAGGACTCGAGGCCGATCGTCCTTCGGAGCTCCGCTCGGTCCGGGTACTCTCCTCTTCCGGATCCGCTTTTTTCCAACCGAGCGTCGTCTCCTCGCCTCTCTCCGATCTGGTTCCTTTGGTCATTTCCTCCTTTGGGTCGAAACCCAACTGTTTAGCGATTTTTCTCCGCTGATGTAGATTCGTAATGACGACGGAGAGCCACTCCTTAAAGTCCTCTCTAGAAACCATTTTTCCTTTGTTATCCACTTGTGCCCAAACCTTGGGGTTCTGGTTTTCAGGGGCGTGTTCCCAGTTCCTATGGATTTCTTGGAAAGTCTTAATCAATTGGATCTCCATCAGCCAATCCGGTAAAACGATGACCGACGTCTTCGGTTTCCTTCCTAATAAAAGGCGTTGGACGATTTCCAAGGATAGGGTTCTGGCATAAGCCACTTGCTCTCGGGACTCGGTCACCCGCAATCCCGAAAGCACGGATTTCAAGAGAGGAACCGCTTTTTCCAAAATTCCCCACAGTTTGTCCCGGCTATACTTCTTCAGGCCGGGCAGTCGTTCTTCGGATGCCGGCAGGGCGACGTGAGCCACCGTATAGCCCCAAAGTTTCAGAGTATCATACCTGTCAAAGTCTTTGGGCAGAATGATATTTTCCACTTTATCCCACCGGGTGTAGAGACATTCGGCCCAGGCTGCCGAAATTTGTCTTTCTCGAGAGAGCATTTTCTGTTTCGAGACCTCCGAAATCTCGCTCTCCCGATCCGTCGCCTCCCTCTCCTCCACGCTTTGAAAGTCCGTGTCGTATCGGAAGACGAGGTATTCTTTAGTGACCCGGTCTTCCGCTCGCGGCCCCCGGTTTCTTCTCTTGGCGTTCCTCTTAGCCCTTTTCCTCTGTGTCGCTTCCTCTTCTTCGCCGCTGCTCTCCACAGCGCTATCGCTGGTTTCGGGCAAGGAAGAAATGCCAGAGAATTCCATGACGCTGTCTCTTCTTTGTTTAAAGGAGGGCCCTTCCAGCCTCTCCATTTCCTCACTTTCTGAGTCCTTGGTAAGATCGACCAAGGGTTCAGAGGGTCCAGAGGGTTCAGCCCCAATAGAACAAACCTCTTCCGTCCCTGTCATCTCTTCCAGCAATTGCTCTTCAGCTCCAAGAGACTGGGTTTGTCTTTTTTCAGGAGAAAGAAAAAGGGATTTTTCCTCTTGCAATGACTTCTGGGGTTAAGAGGGGAACGATCCCTGCTCACGCTCAGACCCTCCTCTACCAATAAATTTTTGCTTTGGATGTTTTTCTTCTTGTCCCCTCTAAGCTTTGTTTTTTGTTTAAATTTTTGAGGTTTACTTTTCATAGCCCGTCGTTTTAATAAAAGTCTCCTTTGTTGGTAATCTTCCATGTCCTTTTTAACATCCTCATTCCACTGAGAGATGCTTAATAACATGTCTAATATGTCCTGTTTTTCCTCCTGAGATCTGTCTTCTACTGATTTTAATAAAAAAGTATTGCCTTTCTGATTGAGTTCTTCCAGGGTCCCTTTGATCTCCTCTACCCCCCAAATCTAGTTTAGTATGTAATTCAGAAAGTAAAGGATCTCTCTTGCAAAGTTGGATGATTTCTTCTGTTTCAGAAGCACTGTCTGAATCCATCCCTCCCTCTAAAATGCCAAGAAATTGTCCTAATTTTTCTTTATTCAAAGTATATGCTTCAGAAAAAGTATTAAACTGAAAAGATTCTTGCAAAAAAGCTTCCAAGTTCTCTAAATCCAGGCTTCTTCTGCCCTTCTCCTCCTCCCCCTCCTCCTCTTCTTTCTTCTCTTTGTCTATAATCATGGCTTCAGCAGTTAGTTTCACTTTTGCCTGCTGTGTTTGTTTGTTTGCCTCATGGCTCTCTGCTTCTTTCTGAAGCCCCATAATGTCTCCTTGAGGTGTTGCCATAAATTCTGTCCCTTTGGAATCTTTATGGGACCCCAAATCCACATTAGAATCTTTCCCCAGCAAGTTTGTGCTGTCTTTAGAGGCTTTTTTTCTCTCCCCATGGCTGCCCCCCCTTTCTTTCTCAGGGCTGAGTCAGCCATTTTCTTCCCCCCTTCTTCTTCTCTCTGAGTTTCTTTTTGCAATAAATTTTGCTCAGGAGTTTGTAAAATCTCCTCTCCACTGCTCCAAACAGGCAACTTCCCAGTACTCACTGTCTCTTGAGGCTTGAGTTCCTCTGCCAGAGGTTTCTCTTTTTCTTGCTGCTGGGAAGCCATTGCTTGCTGCAAAGTCTCTACAGGCTGCCTTGGGGGCTGTGTTTGTTTTCCCCCAAACCCCTCAAAATGTTGGTTTTGAGGTTCCATTCTTGAATCCCCTGATGGCAAAAGGGTTCCACTGCCTACCCCACACGCTGGGGTTGCAGCATTTTCCCTGGATCAAAGGAATCCACTCTTTTTTCTCCCAGTTGCTGAGGAGCTGTGAAAAACACAACCTCCTCCTTCGAATGCTAGGGTTAGGATTAGGATTAGGATTAGGATTAGGATTAGGATTAGGATTAGGATTAGGGTTAGGATTAGGATTAGGATTAGGGTTAGGATTAGGATTAGGGTTAGGATTAGGGTTAGGATTAGGATTAGGGTTAGGATTAGGATTAGGATTAGGATTAGGATTAGGGTTAGGATTAGGATTAGGATTAGGATTAGGATTAGGATTAGGATTAGGATTAGGGTTAGGATTAGGATTAGGATTAGGATTAGGATTAGGATTAGGATTAGGGTTAGGATTAGGATTAGGATTAGGATTAGGGTTAGGATTAGGATTAGGATTAGGATTAGGATTAGGATTAGGATTAGGGTTAGGATTAGGATTAGGATTAGGATTAGGATTAGGATTAGGATTAGGATTAGGATTAGGGTTAGGATTAGGGTTAGGATTAGGAATTAGGATTAGGATTAGGATTAGGATTAGGATTAGGATTAGGATTAGGATTAGGATTAGGGTTAGGATTAGGATTAGGGTTAGGATTAGGATTAGGATTAGGATTAGGATTAGGATTAGGATTAGGATTAGGATTAGGATTAGGATTAGGTTAGGATTAGGATTAGGATTAGGATTAGGGTTAGGATTAGGATTAGGGTTAGATTAGGATTAGGATTAGGATTAGGATTAGGATTAGGGTTAGGATTAGGTTAGGATTAGGATTAGATTAGGATTAGGATTAGGATTAGGATTAGGGTTAGGATTAGGATTAGGATTAGGATTAGGATTAGGATTAGGATTAGGATTAGGATTAGGATTAGGATTAGGGTTAGGATTAGGGTTAGGATTAGGATTAGGGTTAGGATTAGGATTAGGATTAGGATTAGGATTAGGATTAGGATTAGGGTTAGGATTAGGATTAGGGTTAGGATTAGGGTTAGGATTAGGATTAGGATTAGGATTAGGATTAGGATTAGGATTAGGATTAGGGTTAGGATTAGGATTAGGATTAGGATTAGGATTAGGATTAGGGTTAGGATTAGGATTAGGATTAGGGTTAGGATTAGGATTAGGATTAGGATTAGGATTAGGATTAGGGTTAGGATTAGGGTTAGGATTAGGATTAGGATTAGGATTAGGATTAGGATTAGGATTAGGTTAGGATTAGGGTTAGGATTAGGGTTAGGATTAGGATTAGGATTAGGATTAGGATTAGGATTAGGGTTAGGATTAGGATTAGGATTAGGATTAGGATTAGGATTAGGATAGATTAGGATTAGGGTTAGGTAAGGATTAGGGTTACGGATTAGGTTAGGATTAGGAATTAAGGATTAGGATTAGGGTTAGGATTAGGATTAGGATTAGGGTTAGGATTAGGGTTAGGTTAGGATTAGGATTAGGATTAGGATTAGGATTAGGTTAGGATTAGGGTTAGGATTAGGGTTAGGATTAGGATTAGGATTAGGATTAGGATTAGGATTAGGATTAGGATTAGGATTAGGATTAGGATTAGGATTAGGATTAGGTTAGGATTAGGGTTAGGATTAGGTTAGGATTAGGGGTTAGGATTAGGGTTAGGATTAGGATTAGGATTAGGATTAGGTTAGGATTAGGATTAGGATTAGGATTAGGGATTAGGATTAGGGTTAGGATTAGGGTTAGGATTAGGATTAGGATTAGGATTAGGATTAGGATTAGGATTAGGATTAGGATTAGGGTTAGGATTAGGATTAGGATTAGGATTAGGATTAGGATTAGGATTAGGATTAGGATTAGGATTAGGTTAGGATTAGGATTAGGTTAGGATTAGGATTAGGATTAGGGTTAGGATTAGGATTAGGATAGGATTAGGATTAGGATTAGGATTAGGATTAGGATTAGGATTAGGATTAGGGTTAGGATTAGGATTAGGGTTAGGATAGGATTAGGATTAGGATTAGGATTAGGATTAGGGTTAGGTTATTAGGATTAGGATTAGGATTAGGATTAGGATTAGGATTAGGATTAGGATTAGGATTAGGATTAGGGTTAGGATTAGGATTAGGATTAGGATTAGGATTAGGATTAGGATTAGGATTAGGATTAGGATTAGGATTAGGGTTAGGATTAGGATTAGGATTAGGATTAGGATTAGGATTAGGATTAGGATTAGGATTAGGGTTTAGGATTAGGATTAGGATTAGGATTAGGATTAGGATTAGGGTTAGGATTAGGATTAGGATTAGGATTAGGATTAGGATTAGGATTAGGATTAGGATTAGGATTAGGATTAGGTTAGGATTAGGATTAGGATTAGGATTAGGATTAGGATTAGGATTAGGATTAGGATTAGGATTAGGATTAGGATTAGGGTTAGGATTAGGGTTAGGATTAGGGTTAGGATAGGTTAGGATTAGGATTAGGATTAGGTTAGGATTAGGATTAGGATTAGGATTAGGGTTAGGATTAGGATTAGGATTAGGGTTAGGATTAGGATTAGGATTAGGATTAGGATTAGGATTAGGGTTAGGATTAGGATTAGGATAGGTTAGGATTAGGATTAGGATTAGGATTAGATTAGGAGTAGGATTAGGTTAGGATTAGGATTAGGATTAGGGATTAGGATTAGGATTAGGGTTAGGGTTAGGATTAGGTTAGGGATTAGGGTTAGGATTAGGTTAGGTTAGGATTAGGATTAGGGTTAGGATTAGGGTTAGGGTTAGGGTTAGGGTTAGGGTTAGGGTTAGGGTTAGGGTTAGGGTTAGGGTTAGGGTTAGGGTTAGGGTTAGGGTTAGGGTTAGGGTTAGGGTTAGGGTTAGGGTTAGGGTTAGGGTTAGGGTTAGGGTTAGGGTTAGGGTTAGGGTTAGGGTTAGGGTTAGGGTTAGGGTTAGGGTTAGGGTTAGGGTTAGGGTTAGGGTTAGGGTTAGGGTTAGGGTTAGGGTTAGGGTTAGGGTTAGGGTTAGGGTTAGGGTTAGGGTTAGGGTTAGGGTTAGGGTTAGGGTTAGGGTTAGGGTTAGGGTTAGGGTTAGGGTTAGGGTTAGGGTTAGGGTTAGGGTTAGGGTTAGGGTTAGGGTTAGGGTTAGGGTTAGGGTTAGGGTTAGGGTTAGGGTTAGGGTTAGGGTTAGGGTTAGGGTTAGGGTTAGGGTTAGGGTTAGGGTTAGGGTTAGGGTTAGGGTTAGGGTTAGGGTTAGGGTTAGGGTTAGGGTTAGGGTTAGGGTTAGGGTTAGGGTTAGGGTTAGGGTTAGGGTTAGGGTTAGGGTTAGGGTTAGGGTTAGGGTTAGGGTTAGGGTTAGGGTTAGGGTTAGGGTTAGGGTTAGGGTTAGGGTTAGGGTTAGGGTTAGGGTTAGGGTTAGGGTTAGGGTTAGGGTTAGGGTTAGGGTTAGGGTTAGGGTTAGGGTTAGGGTTAGGGTTAGGGTTAGGGTTAGGGTTAGGGTTAGGGTTAGGGTTAGGGTTAGGGTTAGGGTTAGGGTTAGGGTTAGGGTTAGGGTTAGGGTTAGGGTTAGGGTTAGGGTTAGGGTTAGGGTTAGGGTTAGGGTTAGGGTTAGGGTTAGGGTTAGGGTTAGGGTTAGGGTTAGGGTTAGGGTTAGGGTTAGGGTTAGGGTTAGGGTTAGGGTTAGGGTTAGGGTTAGGGTTAGGGTTAGGGTTAGGGTTAGGGTTAGGGTTAGGGTTAGGGTTAGGGTTAGGGTTAGGGTTAGGGTTAGGGTTAGGGTTAGGGTTAGGGTTAGGGTTAGGGTTAGGGTTAGGGTTAGGGTTAGGGTTAGGGTTAGGGTTAGGGTTAGGGTTAGGGTTAGGGTTAGGGTTAGGGTTAGGGTTAGGGTTAGGGTTAGGGTTAGGGTTAGGGTTAGGGTTAGGGTTAGGGTTAGGGTTAGGGTTAGGGTTAGGGTTAGGGTTAGGGTTAGGGTTAGGGTTAGGGTTAGGGTTAGGGTTAGGGTTAGGGTTAGGGTTAGGGTTAGGGTTAGGGTTAGGGTTAGGGTTAGGGTTAGGGTTAGGGTTAGGGTTAGGGTTAGGGTTAGGGTTAGGGTTAGGGTTAGGGTTAGGGTTAGGGTTAGGGTTAGGGTTAGGGTTAGGGTTAGGGTTAGGGTTAGGGTTAGGGTTAGGGTTAGGGTTAGGGTTAGGGTTAGGGTTAGGGTTAGGGTTAGGGTTAGGGTTAGGGTTAGGGTTAGGGTTAGGGTTAGGGTTAGGGTTAGGGTTAGGGTTAGGGTTAGGGTTAGGGTTAGGGTTAGGGTTAGGGTTAGGGTTAGGGTTAGGGTTAGGGTTAGGGTTAGGGTTAGGGTTAGGGTTAGGGTTAGGGTTAGGGTTAGGGTTAGGGTTAGGGTTAGGGTTAGGGTTAGGGTTAGGGTTAGGGTTAGGGTTAGGGTTAGGGTTAGGGTTAGGGTTAGGGTTAGGGTTAGGGTTAGGGTTAGGGTTAGGGTTAGGGTTAGGGTTAGGGTTAGGGTTAGGGTTAGGGTTAGGGTTAGGGTTAGGGTTAGGGTTAGGGTTAGGGTTAGGGTTAGGGTTAGGGTTAGGGTTAGGGTTAGGGTTAGGGTTAGGGTTAGGGTTAGGGTTAGGGTTAGGGTTAGGGTTAGGGTTAGGGTTAGGGTTAGGGTTAGGGTTAGGGTTAGGGTTAGGGTTAGGGTTAGGGTTAGGGTTAGGGTTAGGGTTAGGGTTAGGGTTAGGGTTAGGGTTAGGGTTAGGGTTAGGGTTAGGGTTAGGGTTAGGGTTAGGGTTAGGGTTAGGGTTAGGGTTAGGGTTAGGGTTAGGGTTAGGGTTAGGGTTAGGGTTAGGGTTAGGGTTAGGGTTAGGGTTAGGGTTAGGGTTAGGGTTAGGGTTAGGGTTAGGGTTAGGGTTAGGGTTAGGGTTAGGGTTAGGGTTAGGGTTAGGGTTAGGGTTAGGGTTAGGGTTAGGGTTAGGGTTAGGGTTAGGGTTAGGGTTAGGGTTAGGGTTAGGGTTAGGGTTAGGGTTAGGGTTAGGGTTAGGGTTAGGGTTAGGGTTAGGGTTAGGGTTAGGGTTAGGGTTAGGGTTAGGGTTAGGGTTAGGGTTAGGGTTAGGGTTAGGGTTAGGGTTAGGGTTAGGGTTAGGGTTAGGGTTAGGGTTAGGGTTAGGGTTAGGGTTAGGGTTAGGGTTAGGGTTAGGGTTAGGGTTAGGGTTAGGGTTAGGGTTAGGGTTAGGGTTAGGGTTAGGGTTAGGGTTAGGGTTAGGGTTAGGGTTAGGGTTAGGGTTAGGGTTAGGGTTAGGGTTAGGGTTAGGGTTAGGGTTAGGGTTAGGGTTAGGGTTAGGGTTAGGGTTAGGGTTAGGGTTAGGGTTAGGGTTAGGGTTAGGGTTAGGGTTAGGGTTAGGGTTAGGGTTAGGGTTAGGGTTAGGGTTAGGGTTAGGGTTAGGGTTAGGGTTAGGGTTAGGGTTAGGGTTAGGGTTAGGGTTAGGGTTAGGGTTAGGGTTAGGGTTAGGGTTAGGGTTAGGGTTAGGGTTAGGGTTAGGGTTAGGGTTAGGGTTAGGGTTAGGGTTAGGGTTAGGGTTAGGGTTAGGGTTAGGGTTAGGGTTAGGGTTAGGGTTAGGGTTAGGGTTAGGGTTAGGGTTAGGGTTAGGGTTAGGGTTAGGGTTAGGGTTAGGGTTAGGGTTAGGGTTAGGGTTAGGGTTAGGGTTAGGGTTAGGGTTAGGGTTAGGGTTAGGGTTAGGGTTAGGGTTAGGGTTAGGGTTAGGGTTAGGGTTAGGGTTAGGGTTAGGGTTAGGGTTAGGGTTAGGGTTAGGGTTAGGGTTAGGGTTAGGGTTAGGGTTAGGGTTAGGGTTAGGGTTAGGGTTAGGGTTAGGGTTAGGGTTAGGGTTAGGGTTAGGGTTAGGGTTAGGGTTAGGGTTAGGGTTAGGGTTAGGGTTAGGGTTAGGGTTAGGGTTAGGGTTAGGGTTAGGGTTAGGGTTAGGGTTAGGGTTAGGGTTAGGGTTAGGGTTAGGGTTAGGGTTAGGGTTAGGGTTAGGGTTAGGGTTAGGGTTAGGGTTAGGGTTAGGGTTAGGGTTAGGGTTAGGGTTAGGGTTAGGGTTAGGGTTAGGGTTAGGGTTAGGGTTAGGGTTAGGGTTAGGGTTAGGGTTAGGGTTAGGGTTAGGGTTAGGGTTAGGGTTAGGGTTAGGGTTAGGGTTAGGGTTAGGGTTAGGGTTAGGGTTAGGGTTAGGGTTAGGGTTAGGGTTAGGGTTAGGGTTAGGGTTAGGGTTAGGGTTAGGGTTAGGGTTAGGGTTAGGGTTAGGGTTAGGGTTAGGGTTAGGGTTAGGGTTAGGGTTAGGGTTAGGGTTAGGGTTAGGGTTAGGGTTAGGGTTAGGGTTAGGGTTAGGGTTAGGGTTAGGGTTAGGGTTAGGGTTAGGGTTAGGGTTAGGGTTAGGGTTAGGGTTAGGGTTAGGGTTAGGGTTAGGGTTAGGGTTAGGGTTAGGGTTAGGGTTAGGGTTAGG
The DNA here is from genome assembly GCA_026167975.1 of Phrynosoma blainvillii. NCBI lineage: Eukaryota > Metazoa > Chordata > Lepidosauria > Squamata > Phrynosomatidae > Phrynosoma > Phrynosoma blainvillii. The sequence goes on along the minus strand of JANUYF010000004.1, from coordinate 4,633 downwards.
GTTAGGGTTAGGGTTAGGGTTAGGGTTAGGGTTAGGGTTAGGGTTAGGGTTAGGGTTAGGGTTAGGGTTAGGGTTAGGGTTAGGGTTAGGGTTAGGGTTAGGGTTAGGGTTAGGGTTAGGGTTAGGGTTAGGGTTAGGGTTAGGGTTAGGGTTAGGGTTAGGGTTAGGGTTAGGGTTAGGGTTAGGGTTAGGGTTAGGGTTAGGGTTAGGGTTAGGGTTAGGGTTAGGGTTAGGGTTAGGGTTAGGGTTAGGGTTAGGGTTAGGGTTAGGGTTAGGGTTAGGGTTAGGGTTAGGGTTAGGGTTAGGGTTAGGGTTAGGGTTAGGGTTAGGGTTAGGGTTAGGGTTAGGGTTAGGGTTAGGGTTAGGGTTAGGGTTAGGGTTAGGGTTAGGGTTAGGGTTAGGGTTAGGGTTAGGGTTAGGGTTAGGGTTAGGGTTAGGGTTAGGGTTAGGGTTAGGGTTAGGGTTAGGGTTAGGGTTAGGGTTAGGGTTAGGGTTAGGGTTAGGGTTAGGGTTAGGGTTAGGGTTAGGGTTAGGGTTAGGGTTAGGGTTAGGGTTAGGGTTAGGGTTAGGGTTAGGGTTAGGGTTAGGGTTAGGGTTAGGGTTAGGGTTAGGGTTAGGGTTAGGGTTAGGGTTAGGGTTAGGGTTAGGGTTAGGGTTAGGGTTAGGGTTAGGGTTAGGGTTAGGGTTAGGGTTAGGGTTAGGGTTAGGGTTAGGGTTAGGGTTAGGGTTAGGGTTAGGGTTAGGGTTAGGGTTAGGGTTAGGGTTAGGGTTAGGGTTAGGGTTAGGGTTAGGGTTAGGGTTAGGGTTAGGGTTAGGGTTAGGGTTAGGGTTAGGGTTAGGGTTAGGGTTAGGGTTAGGGTTAGGGTTAGGGTTAGGGTTAGGGTTAGGGTTAGGGTTAGGGTTAGGGTTAGGGTTAGGGTTAGGGTTAGGGTTAGGGTTAGGGTTAGGGTTAGGGTTAGGGTTAGGGTTAGGGTTAGGGTTAGGGTTAGGGTTAGGGTTAGGGTTAGGGTTAGGGTTAGGGTTAGGGTTAGGGTTAGGGTTAGGGTTAGGGTTAGGGTTAGGGTTAGGGTTAGGGTTAGGGTTAGGGTTAGGGTTAGGGTTAGGGTTAGGGTTAGGGTTAGGGTTAGGGTTAGGGTTAGGGTTAGGGTTAGGGTTAGGGTTAGGGTTAGGGTTAGGGTTAGGGTTAGGGTTAGGGTTAGGGTTAGGGTTAGGGTTAGGGTTAGGGTTAGGGTTAGGGTTAGGGTTAGGGTTAGGGTTAGGGTTAGGGTTAGGGTTAGGGTTAGGGTTAGGGTTAGGGTTAGGGTTAGGGTTAGGGTTAGGGTTAGGGTTAGGGTTAGGGTTAGGGTTAGGGTTAGGGTTAGGGTTAGGGTTAGGGTTAGGGTTAGGGTTAGGGTTAGGGTTAGGGTTAGGGTTAGGGTTAGGGTTAGGGTTAGGGTTAGGGTTAGGGTTAGGGTTAGGGTTAGGGTTAGGGTTAGGGTTAGGGTTAGGGTTAGGGTTAGGGTTAGGGTTAGGGTTAGGGTTAGGGTTAGGGTTAGGGTTAGGGTTAGGGTTAGGGTTAGGGTTAGGGTTAGGGTTAGGGTTAGGGTTAGGGTTAGGGTTAGGGTTAGGGTTAGGGTTAGGGTTAGGGTTAGGGTTAGGGTTAGGGTTAGGGTTAGGGTTAGGGTTAGGGTTAGGGTTAGGGTTAGGGTTAGGGTTAGGGTTAGGGTTAGGGTTAGGGTTAGGGTTAGGGTTAGGGTTAGGGTTAGGGTTAGGGTTAGGGTTAGGGTTAGGGTTAGGGTTAGGGTTAGGGTTAGGGTTAGGGTTAGGGTTAGGGTTAGGGTTAGGGTTAGGGTTAGGGTTAGGGTTAGGGTTAGGGTTAGGGTTAGGGTTAGGGTTAGGGTTAGGGTTAGGGTTAGGGTTAGGGTTAGGGTTAGGGTTAGGGTTAGGGTTAGGGTTAGGGTTAGGGTTAGGGTTAGGGTTAGGGTTAGGGTTAGGGTTAGGGTTAGGGTTAGGGTTAGGGTTAGGGTTAGGGTTAGGGTTAGGGTTAGGGTTAGGGTTAGGGTTAGGGTTAGGGTTAGGGTTAGGGTTAGGGTTAGGGTTAGGGTTAGGGTTAGGGTTAGGGTTAGGGTTAGGGTTAGGGTTAGGGTTAGGGTTAGGGTTAGGGTTAGGGTTAGGGTTAGGGTTAGGGTTAGGGTTAGGGTTAGGGTTAGGGTTAGGGTTAGGGTTAGGGTTAGGGTTAGGGTTAGGGTTAGGGTTAGGGTTAGGGTTAGGGTTAGGGTTAGGGTTAGGGTTAGGGTTAGGGTTAGGGTTAGGGTTAGGGTTAGGGTTAGGGTTAGGGTTAGGGTTAGGGTTAGGGTTAGGGTTAGGGTTAGGGTTAGGGTTAGGGTTAGGGTTAGGGTTAGGGTTAGGGTTAGGGTTAGGGTTAGGGTTAGGGTTAGGGTTAGGGTTAGGGTTAGGGTTAGGGTTAGGGTTAGGGTTAGGGTTAGGGTTAGGGTTAGGGTTAGGGTTAGGGTTAGGGTTAGGGTTAGGGTTAGGGTTAGGGTTAGGGTTAGGGTTAGGGTTAGGGTTAGGGTTAGGGTTAGGGTTAGGGTTAGGGTTAGGGTTAGGGTTAGGGTTAGGGTTAGGGTTAGGGTTAGGGTTAGGGTTAGGGTTAGGGTTAGGGTTAGGGTTAGGGTTAGGGTTAGGGTTAGGAGGTTAGGGTTAGGGTTAGGGTTAGGGTTAGGGTTAGGGTTAGGGTTAGGGTTAGGGTTAGGGTTAGGGTTAGGGTTAGGGTTAGGGTTAGGGTTAGGGTTAGGGTTAGGGTTAGGGTTAGGGTTAGGGTTAGGGTTAGGGTTAGGGTTAGGGTTAGGGTTAGGGTTAGGGTTAGGGTTAGGGTTAGGGTTAGGGTTAGGGTTAGGGTTAGGGTTAGGGTTAGGGTTAGGGTTAGGGTTAGGGTTAGGGTTAGGGTTAGGGTTAGGGTTAGGGTTAGGGTTAGGGTTAGGGTTAGGGTTAGGGTTAGGGTTAGGGTTAGGGTTAGGGTTAGGGTTAGGGTTAGGGTTAGGGTTAGGGTTAGGGTTAGGGTTAGGGTTAGGGTTAGGGTTAGGGTTAGGGTTAGGGTTAGGGTTAGGGTTAGGGTTAGGGTTAGGGTTAGGGTTAGGGTTAGGGTTAGGGTTAGGGTTAGGGTTAGGGTTAGGGTTAGGGTTAGGGTTAGGGTTAGGGTTAGGGTTAGGGTTAGGGTTAGGGTTAGGGTTAGGGTTAGGGTTAGGGTTAGGGTTAGGGTTAGGGTTAGGGTTAGGGTTAGGGTTAGGGTTAGGGTTAGGGTTAGGGTTAGGGTTAGGGTTAGGGTTAGGGTTAGGGTTAGGGTTAGGGTTAGGGTTAGGGTTAGGGTTAGGGTTAGGGTTAGGGTTAGGGTTAGGGTTAGGGTTAGGGTTAGGGTTAGGGTTAGGGTTAGGGTTAGGGTTAGGGTTAGGGTTAGGGTTAGGGTTAGGGTTAGGGTTAGGGTTAGGGTTAGGGTTAGGGTTAGGGTTAGGGTTAGGGTTAGGGTTAGGGTTAGGGTTAGGGTTAGGGTTAGGGTTAGGGTTAGGGTTAGGGTTAGGGTTAGGGTTAGGGTTAGGGTTAGGGTTAGGGTTAGGGTTAGGGTTAGGGTTAGGGTTAGGGTTAGGGTTAGGGTTAGGGTTAGGGTTAGGGTTAGGGTTAGGGTTAGGGTTAGGGTTAGGGTTAGGGTTAGGGTTAGGGTTAGGGTTAGGGTTAGGGTTAGGGTTAGGGTTAGGGTTAGGGTTAGGGTTAGGGTTAGGGTTAGGGTTAGGGTTAGGGTTAGGGTTAGGGTTAGGGTTAGGGTTAGGGTTAGGGTTAGGGTTAGGGTTAGGGTTAGGGTTAGGGTTAGGGTTAGGGTTAGGGTTAGGGTTAGGGTTAGGGTTAGGGTTAGGGTTAGGGTTAGGGTTAGGGTTAGGGTTAGGGTTAGGGTTAGGGTTAGGGTTAGGGTTAGGGTTAGGGTTAGGGTTAGGGTTAGGGTTAGGGTTAGGGTTAGGGTTAGGGTTAGGGTTAGGGTTAGGGTTAGGGTTAGGGTTAGGGTTAGGGTTAGGGTTAGGGTTAGGGTTAGGGTTAGGGTTAGGGTTAGGGTTAGGGTTAGGGTTAGGGTTAGGGTTAGGGTTAGGGTTAGGGTTAGGGTTAGGGTTAGGGTTAGGGTTAGGGTTAGGGTTAGGGTTAGGGTTAGGGTTAGGGTTAGGGTTAGGGTTAGGGTTAGGGTTAGGGTTAGGGTTAGGGTTAGGGTTAGGGTTAGGGTTAGGGTTAGGGTTAGGGTTAGGGTTAGGGTTAGGGTTAGGGTTAGGGTTAGGGTTAGGGTTAGGGTTAGGGTTAGGGTTAGGGTTAGGGTTAGGGTTAGGGTTAGGGTTAGGGTTAGGGTTAGGGTTAGGGTTAGGGTTAGGGTTAGGGTTAGGGTTAGGGTTAGGGTTAGGGTTAGGGTTAGGGTTAGGGTTAGGGTTAGGGTTAGGGTTAGGGTTAGGGTTAGGGTTAGGGTTAGGGTTAGGGTTAGGGTTAGGGTTAGGGTTAGGGTTAGGGTTAGGGTTAGGGTTAGGGTTAGGGTTAGGGTTAGGGTTAGGGTTAGGGTTAGGGTTAGGGTTAGGGTTAGGGTTAGGGTTAGGGTTAGGGTTAGGGTTAGGGTTAGGGTTAGGGTTAG